>OMLF01046220.1:2822-20743 GCA_900302615.1 Holocentrus rufus
ATATATACATATATACATACATACATATACATATATATATATATACATATATATATACATATATACATACATATACATACATATATATATACATATATATATACATATATACATACATATACATATATATACACATACATATATACATATATATACATACATATATACATACACATATACATACATACATACATACACACATATATACATACATACATACATACATACATACATACATACATACATATATAAATAAAAATAAAAAATGACAGGTTTGATCTCGGCAGCATCAACATGTCCAGTCAAAGTGTTTTTTTTAGTAAAACACTGAAAACCTTCCTCCCTGCTCCCTCAGTACAAACATCAGTTAAAGGCCTGAGACACAGCTAATAAATTTTTCCTGTCTGGGTTCAGAGTGGCGTGAGGCGGCGACTGTCTGACCTCATCTCGCGCTCCTCGTGCTGGGTGAGCAGCGTGCTGTAGAAGTTCTCCAGCGTCAGCTTGGCCACGGTCACCCGCTCTCGGGTGTGGTTGCTCATGGGAAGGGCAGCTGCCGTCCCTCCCGTCATGGCCATACTATCCTGGAGGGAAAAAAAACAAAAAAAATACATCAACACATCAGGCTCTGATCACTGCTTTGATTACCATGATCAACATCTCGATCATTTCTCATTTTCATCTGTATTCTCTATGTCGCTCGTCAAGACTGTCACACTCATCTTCAGTGTTCAATTCTGTTTTTTCTTCAAACAAGGTAAAAATAATCTGCCAGGATAATCCAACTTGTTTCCAATGCAGTTTCACTTGAATTTTTCTGGGAACAAGTATAAATGTGTTGAAACAAGGCAGAATAAGGCAGATCAGCCCACTAGGATCAAGAAAATGACACTTGATTCAAGAAATTTTTGGAAACAAGTTGATTAGCATTGGAAACAAGTGGGATTATCTCATCCCACTGGCAGATTATTGACCTTGTTGGAAGAAAAACACTGAAGAGGAGACTGGGGGACTTGTTAACATGCAGATCAGATTTTTTGCAGTGTTAAATGTCCAGAGTGCAAAATGTGTAATATCTGGGAAAAAATCATGCAGTCATCACAGCAGCATTTTATAACATCCGACACCATATTAAAAAAGTGCAGCTCATTGAAATGTAGGGCAAATTAACGTTTCCACAACATGGTGTATTATCCTGTATTTCATGAAAAGTCAAATACAGAAAAAATGTCAAGATATGCATCAGATATGAAAACCAGCCCATCACTATCAGCATCACAGCTGCTTACTGTCAAAATACACAAACCACGGTGAGAATTACACCCAGTTTTCTCTATTTGACACTTTTTTTTTCTTGTTACCACTCACAAATTACAGCTTTTATTTGCTGCACTAGGTAACAGGAAAACAGCACCTCATCCTCAAAACTGAGACACTGCAGAGGTTAATTAGCTTCAAATTTTTTTCAGCTGGGGGGCAATTAGTGAGACTTTTTTTTATTTCGGTGCACAGGAACAAATCAAAATATGAACTGTCTTCCAAACAGCAGCAAACAAGATGACCCTAATAAAGACCGCTGATTTTACAGCTGTTGTACTTTAAGCCGATGCTGATATTTGATATCGTCCCTATAAAGGCTGATACCAGTCCGTATATTTGTGAGAACTGCAGAACAAATGAAGGTGTAAAACAAGCTGACCTTTTCAGACGGGCCTGTTCTAAGATAACTGAGCATTTTTTTGACAAAGGACCGTGCTAGGTTTACTCTGTTTCTAATCTGATAGATGGATTAAATGACATTCTGGTAGAAAAAAGGTTGAATTCAATTCTGTGGCTGAGTTTTTGTAATTTGTACTTTGGGAAGATTTGGGCGAGGGGATGTGACTGAGGGAGGAGAGGGGATTCCTTCATCACCAGAACACTTCAACCTCGCGTCATTAAAAGGTGCGATTGGTTCACACAGAGATAAGAGCGCCCTGCAGGCCACAGATAGGAGGAGTGTTTCGTCTGGTTGCTGGCCCTTTCTTCCTTTCCCGCTCACAGTAATCTGTGAACAACAAGACGACTTCCTGCGGTCTGAGACGAGACACTGACTCACTGCGGCGACCGGCTCGGTTTGGGAGCTTTTGTGTTGATGGAAAAACAAGACGCCGGAGAGGCTGTCCACTTACTGAGGCCTGCACAGACTCACCTGAGCAGAGAAACTTAAAGGGGAACACCGCTGAATATAAGATGCTGAGTAAAAACTCCTGATTACCCTGCTTTGACACCGAGATCACAATTACTGACAAATTATTATTTTACAGCAACTTCGGCCTCTTATTTCTACATCTGCATCATTTTCAGGGACACTAGACACAATCTAATAAGTAGTTTAAGAGATATTCATTCACACATTCATTATTAATAATCTGATACAAATTGGGCTGATACAAATTTGAGATCCCACATGATTGGCTGATTTTTGATGATGCCCAGGTGTGACAAAACATTAAAGTGTATCAACTTTCAGTCCAGTCTGATTTATCATTTTTATAACAAGATGAGAGCAGCAGACGATGTTTAGTGACTTACCAGAAAAGACAGTGAGAAACGTAATATTATGAACTCTGCTACTTCCTGATAAAATAAAACTAGTCATTCTTAATTATTTAGGTTAGCTAGTTAGCCAAGCTGACTTGTCAGTTCAAACTAGCCTACAGTTAGCTATGTTAGCTAGCCGCTGCACATCATGACTGTCATGGTCATGAATGAATAAAAATAAGTAATTGTGATTTATTTTTTTATTTATATTTGGACCAGAGCTCCTTTGCCAGTTAGCTAACTTGAGCTCTGCCTGAGGTTTAACTAAGGAGATTATTTCTGCCCACAGCGGAGCTTTTGTCTGTTTAACTAAAACATCAGTCTGCTAGAGACGACCCTCACTTATCTGCTGACGGCGGCTGTTTCCTCACAGAGGTGACGACTCAGAGCGAACATGACTCAAACTCTTACAAGCTTCCAGCATGAAGGGATCCAGTCTGGCTTCAAGTTCCCAGATCCACCCCACAGCTAAACAAACAGGGCCCCGCCGCCCTGCCTCTTACAAGGAAGGCTTTATTAAAGCAAGCAAACCATTCACAGTCTAGACCAGTGGCCCAAAGTGCGGCCCACGGGCCAAATCTGGCCTCCTCCAACATCTACAAACAGTAGCAGAATGTATTAAAATATTTGATCAAGATTAGCGTAGATAAATGTGACTGTGGGACTGGTTTTGGCATGATGGCATAAACCCTGAAGAGCTGATGCCTATTTACACTTCTAAGTAATAAAGTTACCTACCAGCCAGCAGCCTTTTACTGAGGTCTGAGACGCTCCCAAGACCACACCCAAAACTGATCTCAGACCGCTTTTCATCGGCTTACTGGAATCGTTAAATCTTGGCTCTCGTTGTTTGAGTCAACAGTGACATTGTGTAATGAAGCTGTTAACAGCCAACAGAGAGACAAGTACATCTGACCTTTATTATCTGACCAGGAACGTAATGGGCACAGAGGTAGATTATAAAACGGGCACCACATGCACTTTGGGAAAAAAATAATCATTACCGGGGCAGTTCATAATTTAACTGATCTAAAAATGTTTTACTTTAGCGCCTGCTTGGAGAGAAAGTGTCACTTTTTCCTTCAATCCGCTGCATCTTATTTTGAAATGAAATTTAATTCAGTTATACAAAAAAGTTTTACAAGAAATTACAAGCAGACACACAAACAGAGGCTCACACACATACACTCTCATTCTCTGTCACACACACACACACACACACTCCACCCTGTAAGTACTGTAAGTAACTGGACAGGAAACAGCTTCCGTCCTGAATGAAAGGGCTCAGTCATGAAGCCAAAGTGAGGGAGGAGTGGGGCGCACATGGATGACAAACACACACACACACACACACACACACACACTTCACAGGCCTTTAACAAAGATCTATGAGCTCTCCAAGTATTCAAAGCTGTCAAATAAACAACCAAGCCCTATTGAAAAATCATCATAACATCCCAATAATAGACACCTATATTATGTCTGTGATATTCAAAGATGACCTTATCATATATCATGCTGTTTTTTATTTATGTTATCACTATAGGGATTTTTTGCAGTGACATTAGTACATTATCCTTCCAGAGATTATTATAGAAAATACTTATTTTTAATAAGGGATTTCTAAAAGGCAAAGTTTTGTGTTTTGTGTTGTCACACTGAGAAATAAACAAGTATAAAAAGAAAACATAGCCTGAAGGAACAAAAAAACACAAACAGGCACATTGTCAGTAGTGATGCTATGCAGAATGAACCTGCAGGAGGTTTGGACTGACAACAAAGCAATGCATGAAAACAGACGGCCAGGCATTGACATGCAGCTCAACGGGTTCCTAAAAAATGCTGTGAATGCCTCCTGTCCACGATCACTAACTGGGAATAACATGAGCCTCAATCTGCGGGTAACAGAGTAGAAAAAGACTGTAAAGATACTGAAATACACACTTTCTTCCTACAACAAACAAAAACTCATAAGCTTTTTCTCTCACACTCATGCAAGGTGTCAATCCCTATACTTTACATTTCACTTCACATTTCAGAATGTGTTTATGCACTTTTAAAATGGGCAAAAGGCAAGAAAAATTAGCTATTTCATTCAAATTCTGTTTAGTTTATACTTATATACAGATGTACAGTATCTTATCTCAACCTGCATCACAACTCTAGGAAGTAATTTGTTTTTCAAATGGACAAAATATGTTAAAGAATGCCATCTGCAAGTACAAACACATTTTTGTGGATTTTGAGGCACAGACTACCTTAAAGCATATTCCGATGTGTAATGTAACGTTATTTTTTGCCAGTCTGGGTTAAACCACCTGCCTGGGACATAGAGGAGGTTCATATTAGGTTATTTTCTGTGCATACCGACTTATTTTACACCGATAATGACTTGTTTCATATTGGTATCAGGTTATTTTATGCTACTAATGAGTTATTTTGCACTGATACTGGGTTATTTATGTGCCTGCTCGTATTCCCTTTGCGTCTCCGTCTGGCAGGTTCCGTGACAGCAATAAATAAAAATGCAATAATATGAAAATAAACAGCTTTGGTGGGGAAAAAACAGCTTTCCATCTTACCTCCGTGTCCTGCTCCAGAGTCAATTATTGGCTTGCCGCCAGCACACCTCCCAGCCGAAAGAAATATATGATGTTTTATCTGAGTGTTTTCTGCCTAATTTTTTAGGCAATTGTGGGCTAAAAGCTCCAGTTACCCCCTGTAGACGAGCCGCCTGGGATCAACAGTAAACATTGTCGATATCGGAGCAAAAAAAACACAACAAATATCCCCTGACACTGACAATAAGCTAGTCTTAAATCATTTGAAAATAATTTACTGTCTCCATTCCTTTCCTCTGACCTCGAAATCCTCAGCTTCCCCTTTCTTTCTATAAAAATAAAATAAGCAGCGCCGCTTCCTGGGACGGTTGAGCTTACCCAGACGCTCGTGCCACGCAACAGCGTAAAATTTGAGTGACGTGAGCAGGAGCCAATCGCCGAGGAAGAAGGGGACCGGGTGTTTTCTTTGACTAATCAGAGTGTGAACACACGCGTGAGCGACGTGTGCGCCGACCAATGAGAAGATCCGGTCCGCCACACCGGGGTTGCGTTCCAGAACGCAGGTTCATTTGGCTAGCAGCTACATGACGGTTAATAGTAGTGGAAGCGGGTTGAAGGCTACACTGAATTACGTAATTGAACAGATTATAGTTAGTGCAAATAAATGTTAACCCTTACGTAAAGAACTATAAATATACTTGGATAAATTTTAGAATGACGCAATAAAAATAATAGCAAAATGCTGTAGGAGTATTACAGAGACACCATAGGAAATATTCCATAATGTATGATAAGGTCATCAAGGTCGCAAAAAAAAAAAAAAGGTCACGCTGCCTACAAAATTGCATGCTTCGTTTGACAGTGAGCAAAAAGTCAACATACTCTATTACTTAGTAAATTTCTAAAGGACATCATACAAACATCACACAGCTATAAATATAATTTATCCCATAGGAATATCTTTTGTTGAGGAAATGTTATGCCTCTGGTGTTATATTTTGAGATGACTGCAACTTGAAGTGTCTGCCTGCAATTACAAAAAATATGATCAGGAATTTCAGATTGTCTTTTAGCATTTGGAGATAAGGCATAACCTCCTAGAAATGAGGTGAATATTGATTTATCATAAAAGCAAAAAAGCCCAAAGCTTTCACTCAGTCAACCTTTATCTGGAATCCTTCACTTCCCTGTTGCCTGATCAGTGTTTGGCAAAGGTTTACAGGACAAAGAACAGGTGCTGCCATCCAAACTGACACTAATTACCGCTGAAACGTGGCGATAACAAAGGTACAACGCCCACAACAACGTTTTATCACATTGCTGATGAAAACACAGACAAGACTCAGACACAGCAGCACAGTTAGGGGAAGTTTCTCTGCCACAAGTGTCCTTATTTGGACTTATACAAAGCTGTGGCTGTTGCAGCGGTGATGTCAACATGTACCGGGGTGGGTGTACCCTGCTAACACTTTTCTGGGTGTGGTGCCCAGTGCACAAGACTGTTTTTATATTGCTCACATCACCGGGGCCCACTCAAGTGTGACACAGCTGCTATATTTAGATTTGGGCTGTAAACTCGCTGGCCTGCAGCCTGCAGCCCTCACAAAGTTTAGTTTGGTTCCAGAAACGCGGGGCTCAGAGCACTGCGCGCGGTCTCTGTGGTGTGTTTGGGATGAAATCAACCGTTTACCATGTTGCTGCTGTTGTGTGAAAACCACACACGCTCAATTTCCGGTGATTTTTGTTTTTTCACTGAAGGAGTACATGCACCTCTGTGGGCTGAGAAAATTCTTTAACTCTGAAACCCTTATGAATAAAATCAAAATGTGTCGTCATGAAGAGAAAATCAAAGCTGTTTTTCTTAGCTCCTGACAGGATATTTTTGGAGATACGAAGTTTTCACCCAACTGCCCAGACAGCAGACACATTTGGTTCTAATCTGGGACACTTTTAGCACTTATGACTCAGTTACAGCACCCACAAGTGTTGTGTGATCACTAGGTCTCATTAAGGTTAAGTTGTGTCTGTGTTCTGGCAGCAACACAGAAATTTATTACATGATAATATAAGCCCCTGTAACAGAGAAATGTCGTCATACATGTTACATATATAATCATATATGAACCAAACTTATATAGGCCCCCTCTGGATATGGTTAACATATACAGTATGTGTACCTTATGTATGAATATATGAAAACAATATATTGTGCTTATATGTGTACCCATACCTGCCCAAAATATGTAACGGTGTGGAATCTGTAATGCATGTTAGACATAAAGTGTGTCTGTACTTTGAAAATGTGCCAAATTCAAATACATCTCATAAATGGATTTTTAATATGGACATATATCCCATATATAGAAATCACCCGTTTGAACACATACAACATTTAGGCATTCCAGGGCGATACTTGGGCCAAATGAAAGTGGAATTGTGGGCCGTCAGTCTGTCTGGGTGTTAAAATCTTCACTCTTATCTCACAAGTCCACCACAACACATTTTAGACATTTAGCTGACCCTGCTATCCAGAGCTACGTCAAACGGCAGAATAAACTTTCATTCTTTTAAAGATTATCAGTAAAAGGAGGTCAAAGGTCACGGCTGCACCAGCGCTCATAGTGAAACTGTGAGAAAGACGTCAACATGTTTCCCCTGGTTCAGTGCCAGCATTGTGGCAGCAGAGTGGACAGCAGCTCGTTCAGCAGTGGGAAGAGATGTATCACCTGAGGTCCAAGTGACGACCTTTGACCTTTAAAACACAGACGTGCACGTTACTGCTGCTTGTCTTTGTAGGGCAGCAGAGGGCACTGAGAACAGAATATTCTACTGAGGCCAGGAAGAAAGAAATGCCAAGAAAATAAAGAGGGGATAAGGAAAGAGGTCGAAATTTTAATTGTTAGGATTTGTACCTTCTATACAATATCAAAACGTGCGATGCATGCAAGAAAATTAAGGATTTTTTTAATGCATTATCTGATTTTTTACTTTATGTGCATACATGATGTAATTTTTATCTATAATTATATATTTATAAACTGGCCAAATAAATAAAAGGAGAAAAGGGGAGCATTGTTTGAAAGCACAAACTGTGATGTACATTCCATGTGTTTTAGAGATGAAAATGTTTGTTTTATTGGGAAAAAGAGACGAGTAGACTGATAAAATAAGGAACCACGAGCCATTCCTACTGACAAATCATCAGGTAACATGAAGATAAATAAAAATATTAAAATATTAATGCACCTTTAAAAGTCTGGAACGAAAATGAAATCCCCCAAGTGTTTATTCAAATTTTATTACAAAAAAACAAAAACAAAACACTGGGTTGCAGTGATGTGAGCAGTTTGTCCACAGTAAGGCAGTTTGCAGAGAGTTGTGTGGATGGAGACAGACCAGAAGAAGAAACAACTGACACTACATGAATACATGAAACACCCAGACAGCGACGGGCAGGAGGGCGCCTCACACCGTCAGCTGATCCTGCCTCACCTCACTTTCAGGAAGTACTGAGTCTTCCATGGAGAAAAATAAAAGGATGTACAGACGAAAACATCTGGATGATAACAATATTTTAACATCTTTTGGATAAACACCAGTTTAATTCAGTTTCTAGCAACACTGGACTTCGGACACATTTTGTCAGTCTGTTTGTCTTGAGATCAAAACAGTAAATCAGCTATAAAATATCAGACTGTACGGTTTACAGCTTGTATTTCTTGCAGGCAGACACATTCAGAGTGTGTGTGTGTGTGTGTGTGTGTGTGTTTTGAGTTACAGTCTTTTCTCTGTGTGCAGAGCTGTGTGAGGTGTTGTGTGTCAGGACTCGGCGGGTGAGGGCTGGCTGGGCGCTCCGTTGCGGGTGCGGAGCTGAGACTGGGCGATGTCGGCCAGGGCGCTCTGGATCTTCTCCAGCAGCATGTCACCGCGGTAAACCACCTCCTCCAGCCGAGCGGCCGCCTCGTGGTTCTCCTCCTCCAGCTGCCGCAGGCTGGCCGCCTGAGAGCCGCGGGACAGAGGGGCGGAGTTAACCAGAGTCAGAACGACTCGCACCGAAACCCAAAACTCTGACTCTGCAGCTCTCGATTCGTTGAACCGTGATTTTCTTTTCTCACAGCTCTTGAATGAAGATTTTTTTCACATGATGTGAAATGACAGTAACATCCATCATCGCTTTTGATTAGCCCCTTAAACTCTCATTTTCTCTTAAAACTTCCCCTTAAGTAGCTTCAACATTAGAAAAAGCCTTAGTTTCCATATTGTAGGACAGTGTCCATCCATATTGTGTATCTGCTGGCTGCAGCTTCATTGAAGCTCCATCACACTTATATTGAGTGAAATATTCAAAGCCAAGATGCCATTGTTTTATGGCTGCAGAATTACATCAAATAGAAAATATCTACATGTCTTGTGCATCATTTTATACACATTTCCCTGGAATTCAGCAGGACAGATTTGGGATCTTTGGAGACCTTGGGAACTCCACTACAATTTAAAACAAACACCCAAACTAAGAAAACACTGTGAGGCCAGTCTCTGTAATGACTGTGCCTCAGCTGCTCAGAGTTTTCATGTTATTCACCGAGAAATTTATGCAACTCAAGTTGTGGTGTGAAGAGGCTCTGGGAAACAACACTGTGCGGGCAAACCGCCCTTTCATCATCAACTACAAGTGAAAACCGTGAGTGGTTTTCAAGAGAAGAGTCAGAGGGGGAAGTGCAGAAACAGAGGAGATGTTTCCTCTCCCTCTGACTAGTGGAGAAAAGAAGGAATGGACTTTATGGAAGCTCAAAAAGACAGACAGATCCCTGTGACTTTGTTCAAAAGGAGATGCTTTGGATTTGGCAGATGTTTAACAGCTGTTATTCTTACAACCCACATGCTTTGACACTTGAGTGTGTTATGAATTATGGAAAAACTGCATTGTAACAACCCAAAGTCCATGACTAAACTCTCATGAAGTCAAAAAGCTTCCTTACACATGTTTAATCGTAATTTCCCTCTGGATACGTTTTTAACTGCTAAATGATGAGCTTTAAATTCTGAGAGCAAGCAGAGAGCTTCACTGGTCAAAAACAAACTTAATGAAACAACCTGCTGATCCCCCCCTTCACCTACTGCTGCTTCTCTGAAAGTCTGTAGGAGGTGGAAACAGAGCCTGGTATGGACCGTGGTCTGTGTGTGTGTTTCCCTTCTACTTTCTTTGTAAAAACACATGTACTTGGGCAGTTTGTGCGTCAACATCGACAATAAACTCACTGCAAAGACAAAAAACAGAGGCTTTTATAACATTTTAGTTTGTCACCTTACTGATTTTCTTTCTCTGAACCATTTCCAAGCCTTATTTAAAAATCTGTGGCTTTCTGTGTGTTGAAAATGACGGCCTGGCTTTCAGCAGGTGAAAATTCCAATAAACACGTCTTTCTTCTGATAATTGCATCTAATTACACACATTGATCTTCGGGGCTGCTCTGCTCACAGCCTGTTGCGTGATTCCCTGATTGAACCGCAACGTTTATCACGGCTGCTTTAAACAAAAGACATGAACATCTGTCTGACTCAACCACAAACGATCAGTCAACTGTGATGCAGTTTCAGGGTCTGTTTTGATTTACATGACACCTCTCAGTTTGCTTTTAAAGCATATGGTCAGAAAACTTGGTTTCAACCAGTAATTTTAACTTGTTCAACCAAATGCTGCAGGCACAGAACTTTATTTTAAATTCTAGTGGAGATACCAAGTTTCCAAAGATCCCAAATCTGTCCTGCTGAATTCCAGGGAAATGTGCATAAAATGATGCACAAGACATGTAGATATTTTTTATTTGATGTAATTCTGCAGCCATAAAACAATGGCATCTTGGCTTTGAATATTTCACTCAATATAAGTGTGATGGAGCTTCAATGAGGCTACAGCCAGCAGATACACAATATGGATGGACACTGTCCTACAATATGGAAACTAATGTTTTTTTTTCTAACCTTGAAGCTGCTTAAGGGGAAATTTAAGAAGTTAATGGGGGCTGTGAAATGATTTATGAAAGATAAAGAAATAAATCTAACATATTGAGACATCAGTGTTTTTCTACTATTGGTGATTAAAGCCTGTTTTCATTAAAATATTGCATTCTTGCAGCTTCTTGCCTTTATCCAATAAATAACCAGTAGTATATTTGGCCAAGAGTTTATGAAATTCCTCACTTGGTGTGAAGGTTCAGCGCTCTGCATGTTTCCATGTGAGCGGGCTGCGCTTTGTGGTTCAGAGCAATCATCAGGGGTGGCGGAGTGCAGCGCTCTGAGGCAGCGCTCGGCTCCCCCTGCTGCATGACCGCTGTAAATGTGAAGTCAGCCGGCTCACCTGCAGAGCTGCAGTGGACTCCTCGCTGGGCAGAGAGTCGATCAGCACGTCCACGTCTTTGGCTGTTCGGGCGATCAGCGCTGCAAACAGCTGGGCGTATTCTAGATACAAAACAAAAAACCTTGTTTGATCCTAATGATAAAGAAAGATGAACCACAATTCAAAAATCTCTATCCTGTAATTCATAAATACATACAGAAAAAACAGAAATACTAAAAAAGGTAGGGTTCTGTTTCTGTGTGATTTGGTGAAGTTTGCAGGCTGTCTCTCTTCATCCAGTGCAAATCCAAGCTCAAACTGTTAAAACTGCCAAACTGTATCTCTCCGCCACCAACGACTACATAGTTGTGGCGAACAGATGCAATGTGCGAGTGTTCTTCAGCAGGAGGATCAATAGTCCCCAAAGAAACTCTTCATCCACGAGGGCTGTGGATTATGTTCGGCATCTGTGTGATTTCTTTTTGGAAAGAGCTGTTGAGGTTTTCACATGTACATTTTTGGCAGTATGAGCTGCACAAAACCAAACCCAATTTCTGTTTTTGCATTTTAGGTGAAGTGTTTCTTTAAGAGCAGAGATAGGGAAATGTGGCTTCAAGTTCAAAGTGATTAGTAAATCATAAATGCCACCTTCGGTCGGGTTTGCTGGCTGGTCCTTGTTGATGGCCGTCTGGATGTTGTTGAAGGAGGCGGGAGGCGCACACTGCTGCAGAACCCCGATGGCGTTACAAAACTGATCTGCCAGCTAGAACAACAATGAAAAGGATTCAACTTATGTGTGAAATGTTACAGAGGGTGAGCAGTTGTAATTGAAGCTAGAAAGTTTTTCAAATGAGCAACTTTGGCAGACAGGAATCCCAGTTTGTCTGGGATGGTTTCACCTGTCAGCTCTTCTCAAATCTCTGCAAAACACAAGTCCAAGGTTTCATCACGTCTCCTAACTATGCCTCAGTCCAAGAATATTTTTACCTGTCGTTCCCCTGCATCTTACAACATCTACCACTTAAACAAATTGATTTTATATATTTGACAGTAAACAGAAGCAATCATGGTGCAAAATAAGCAAGGAAGCAGGAAAATCAATAAGGTTTAAAGCCAACTTATCAATATCATTTGAGTGCCAAGATAATGGTCAGCTCTAATGCATTGCCAAAACACATCTGGATATCATGATAATGTCAAAGTGGTTCACTACAGTCAGGGTGGGTAGCTCAGATCGAGAGTGCAGTATCAGACCCTCATATTACATGAGGTGAGCAAAGTAAAAAAGTCCATGTGCCTGAAAAAAACAAGCAACGGACCAAAAAGACTTTGACTTTTGGGAAGAAACTGAACCTGTTCCTTACTCTGAATGCACAGCGACACGCAGAGTTTCAATATTCATTAACATGTGGAGAGAACTGTTTATGTTTATGCTAAAAGAGGAGACTGATCTTAGCTTAGCAGGAATATTTTCATTTCAGAGCTTCTGTCAGAGATTTCTGCACTATGAAAGAAATTGCATAGACTGAGAATCCAATTACTGATTTATCTCTTGAACTAGGACAAATAATGTAAACTTGTGCACCAACAAGACTGACAAAGGTAACAACAAGAATCAGAAATGTATCTTTTTTTATTCCAAGTATCGTCGTTATTAAAATGAGAGATGCTCTAACGCTTTGACAGTCAATAATGAGCAAATGGCGTCGATGCTGACCGCAATTGTACAAAGAGCTTTAATTATGATCTCTGTATGTGATAAAATGCCGTTCACTTGTTTGTTTATCCAGTACAATGTCGCCAAATCTGTGGTCAGCAACAAATTAAAACGTTACGTTATTAAAACATTAACGTTACTTAGCATTACTAGCTAGCTAGCAGCTTGTGGAACCAATTTTGTACTATACTGCCTTACATTATAAATTTCCAAGCACATAATCGGTCGTACTGAGAGAGGTTTCTTCGCTAGTCACCAGAGAATTGCTAACAAACTCAATGTGAAAGGTGAAAAATACAAAAAAGTACCTTACCGAGTTGACAGCATCTTGAAGCTGCGTTAGCCTGTCCGCCATGTTTTCTGTTTCTTCATAAACTCTCGTGATATCTCGTGAGATTATGTCATATCGTTTGGCTGCCCCAACCTTTATGGTCAGAAGAAGTCGTTCAGGCAAATCATCACAATTGTATAGGACTTCGCAAGAAATCAGTTTTTCTGTCTATGTTGAAAGTTCCTATACGCTTTAATTGTATTTAAAACAAGTAAAGAGCGGCACCGGACCCGCAGCTGGCAGCTTACCGATGGGAGCTAACGTTAGCGTTAGCCTGCAGCTAGCTACAACATATCAACAGGAAGCAGCCGACTGAATTCCAATGTCTTGCTCTTTGAGTTCTCCAGGTAAAAACCAGCATTTCCTATTTCGCAACATAATTCTAAAGTTGGATTTTGAATGCTGTCATTGTTATACTTTGAATGCTTCTTGGCTAGTTCGAGGCTTAACGCTGTCATCATATGAGACTTAAATGGATTTACATGACAGGATTGCATAGATTGACAGCTTGAGTGTGTTTAGCGAGCTAGCTAGTAATAAGTTAGCAAAGACTCTTATCTATGTGCCAAAGTTAGAAATGTAATGTTTCTTTGAGTTAGCTATACAAGAGCTCTTTTATTGCTTCAAACTTTACTGCAACTTGGATAAATGTGGTGTGACTAAATATATTCATAACATATGCAACAAGGAAGCTTAGACAAATTCGCACCTGTCATCCAAAGAAGATTGAGAAGGTAAACTTAGTAACAGGCTGCAACTGGATGAACTGCACTGGCTAGTTCATATTAGCCTACTTTGTCTTTGGGTTAGTGCTTGGGTAAGAACTGTGACAAGGACATAGATAACAAATCATTAACTAGTCTACCTTT
The DNA here is from genome assembly GCA_900302615.1 of Holocentrus rufus. NCBI lineage: Eukaryota > Metazoa > Chordata > Actinopteri > Holocentriformes > Holocentridae > Holocentrus > Holocentrus rufus. The sequence goes on from OMLF01046220.1 coordinate 17,218, forward strand.
TATTGTTCATCAGCAAATTGATGGAATGTAAATACGTAGGAAGTTTCAGTGTTAATACATTTGAAAATGGGTTTAGTTAACAGTTTTCTTACAGCAAAGAGCTTGGTTTTACACTGATGTAGAGCCTACTCACACATGTTGGCAGTTTATTTTCTGACATAAAGGTATAATGGAGGTGCATACTGCAGATGAAATGCAAATTGCATGAATATCAGAGCACAATGTGCTGAATTCAGTGTTCACTGTTCTCCCCCTGAAAGCTGTTATTTCTCATTTGATTCCTGTGCTTCTCCCCCTAATGATCACCTTTGTGTCCTCAGGCATGACTTGTACCTTAGAGAAAGTTCTGGCAGATGCCAAGTCGCTGGTGGAAAGGCTTCGTAACCATGACAACGCTGCTGAGATGCTGATCGAACAGACGACGTCCCTCAACAAGCGAGTGGAGGCCATGAAGCAGGTAGACTGCCAGATGATGTTGTTGCTGCTTCAGTAATTATTACCTTTCTGTTTGCCAATGAATCATGTTAAGGATTTCTAAACATTTGGCCAGATACTCTCATCTGATTATTTTTGTTGTTAGAAATTAGAAATAGAAAATTACATGACAGTCTAGAGCTAAGAGGGGAGTTAACAGAAATAATCATTGTTGCATGTTCTGTTACTGTGTAAATTTCTTGTCAGTGAGGTGGGAAAAGATTGTGTGAATTTTAAGTAAATTAGACTAATTCATGGCCCAAATGCTTCTTTTTAGTGTTGATAGATTCTTGTGGTTTGATTATTTTTGGGAAGTAAAATAAAATCTTTGTGACCCCATGAAATAGTTTTAAAAGGTTGTTTTGCCACATCAAAAATAGGAAAGTAATCTGGAGAGATTCAAACAATTTAGTTAGCTTCTTTCCGGGTGTGAATTTGAGGAAAAGACAAACCATCAGGGAAAAAACATGTTGTTATAATAATATCTTACTATTCGGTTATAACCCCTTGCAAGAAAACCCTTCCACTGTTATCTGATTGGCCTTGTCTCTGTGTCTCTGTCTTCAGTACCAGGAGGAGATCGACGCTCTGAACCAGGTCGCGCGGCATCGGCCTCGGTCCAGCCTGGTCCTGGGAATCCAGCAGGAAAACCGGCAGATCCGTGAGCTGCAGCAGGAAAACAAAGGCAGGTGCAGTACTGTAGAGCAAAGTTAAGACCGCAGAAGTCACAGTTAAGACCAGTTCACTTCAGGGCTTAATGGGATCAGTCACCCTGCAGCAGCGGTTTGTAGTCACATTGGAGATCTCATGGTTGGAGGCAAATGCTGCTCCGATAAACTGACAAACATCTGTGGATGTGATTTCAGTTTTCACACCTGTCAGTGCATTTTGTTTGCTTGCTTGAAATTTGTATGTTTGTGCATAATTAAATCACAGAAGTTTTTCTTGCAGGACTGGTTACTTTTCTGATAAATATTCATAAAGATTCAAGCCTGAGTTTAGTCGTTCTATGAGTGTGTAACATAAATATGTCTGTGGCATCAATTCGAAGTCATAGTTCCTGAATTTACCAGTAAACCCTAACGATTGAGAAAAGGTTTAAAGTCGCAGTCAGTGAAGGTTGTAGTGTTTTCAGATCAGCGAGGCATCTTGAAACTGCCAGATTGTGGAGTCTGAGGTGACATACAGATGTGTGTCGAATCTTCCTGCAGAGCTGCGGACGTCGCTGGAGGAGCACCAGTCGGCCCTGGAGCTCATCATGACCAAATACAGGGAGCAGGTGTTCAGGCTGCTGATGGCCAGCAAGAGGGACGACCCGGCCATCGTGACCCAGCTGAAGGAGCAGCACACCACGGTCAGTGAGGCCCCGGCCCTCCTGCTGTGATCCTTGAGTCTAAAGTAGAACGGTGGATCCTGTTCTTCTATCATTTTCCTCTGATTCTGAAAATCTCATCATTGCTTCACTGCAGACTTAAAAAGGCATAAAAAGCTCCCAAAGCATGCTTTTTTTCAATCACTGTCATCAGACATATATTTTATTTTTAGTTCATCCGTGACCTGCCAGATTTCACTGTTTATTTTGCATTACTTCACATGGAAGCAAATGTAAACAGGCAGGCAGCTGGCAAAGTGTTAAAACAGCATTTATTTGGAATTAAAATGATATGTTCAGAGTATCTGTCATGGCAGCTTCAATCCAAGTGATATCAGTTTTGGTATCAGCTTTCAAAAGCCATAAAAGTTGAACTCTAGTCACAGCAGCAGTATAACAGTAGGCACAAATGTTAAACTTGTTTCCCAACCCGCTCTGTCTTGTTCTCCGTCTGTGCAGGAGATGCAGGCTCACATAGACAAGATCAATGAGATGGCCACTGTGATGAGGAAAGCTATAGAGGTGGACGAGGGGAGGCTGTGTGAAGACGAGGAGCGGATCAAACAGCTGGAGGTAAAGCACAAAACATCCAGACTCAGCAGCAACAGCTCCACACACAGGACTGAACCAGCATGGGAGTCAAATTGATCCATTTATCCAACTCTTAAAGGGATAGTTCACCCATTTTGAAAAACTTGATAGTATTTCACTTACTCCCTAGCTGTTATGTAGGACAGCGGTGGTGCCGTCTTCCTCTCATCGTTCTGAAAAATAGCTGGATGATCCAGATGATAATGAACAGTTAGCCACCTGCCACTGAAGTATACTTCCCCTCGGTTACCATTCTGAAAACTAACTGCCTTGCCCCCATTTGATAAATAAAGTTAAAGTTTGGGTTTGATGATGTGTTTCAGAATTTTTGTAATCCAAAATGGCGGGAAAAAAAAGTCAATGTTAGGTCTGTTTTCTTGTGTGGCAGCTCTCTGTGCTGGTCGGTTATTTTCAAGTATTAGCTGAGGGGATGTAGCATGTTAGCTAGCACGTCCAACACAGAGAGCTGCCACACAAGAAAATAGTTCTACCGCTGATCTATTTTCTTTTTGAGCAATTTCGGATGACAAAAATTAAACCCAAACTCAAACTTTGCTTGTTTATCAACTGGACTGGATACAGTTATTTTTCAGAATGTTAGCCGTGGGGAAGTACACCTCAATGGCATCCAGCTAGTGTACTGTACTCTGTAACGATGAGAGGAAGATGACGCCACTGTCCTACATAACAGCTAGGGCAGGGATGTCAAACTCGTGCCATGGAGGGCCGAGAGGCTGCAGGTTTTCATTCCAACCAAAAACTCCACCAGGTGACTTCACTGATTAGTCCGTTCTCTCTGCTTGGGGGTGGGGTGATCAGTGAAATCACCTGGTGAAGTTTTCGGTTGGAATGAAAACCTGCAGCCTCTCGGCCCTCCATGGCACGAGTTTGACATCCCTGAGCTAGGGGGTAAGTGAAACAAGTGAATCAAGTTTTTTTAAAATGGGTGAACTATCCCTTTAAGCTTTAGAATTAAAAATGTGCAGAAATTTATTTAGAGCCCTTAAACTTGTTATAGTCTCAAAATCTCATGAAAATGAAAATGAAAAATCGGATATTTAAATAGTAGTAGTAGCAGCGGTGGTGTTA
>OMLF01046226.1:10776-32069 GCA_900302615.1 Holocentrus rufus
AAAATCAACATAACATAACATGGCTGATGGACTGAGCTGTATTCCACCTTTTTGTTCGAGGGGATATTTGACGGGTAAAGATTTACATGATGGAATTTGATCCTTCTCACTTTACTTGAAGATTTGTATCTTCGCCCCTGTTTCTGTTGAGGATTAAGCAGTTTTTTTCTGAGTTTGTTTTTGTTTTTTTGTATTATTTTAGCTGGCACCTGAGATTGCCGGGCATATTGAATGGGCAAAAAAAAATCTTTAAAAATGGGATTCAGACCACCACTCTTAAAATAACACATAACACTCAAAGACAGCAAAGACATTTAACTGCAGTCTCCACACAGAAATCCTCCTAGCTTACTTTGATAGCAATTTCTTGCTTTGTGCTGCCTCCCAGCTGCATATTCAGGACCTGAATCCAAAATTTTACACTGGAACACTTTTTAAAAAACCTCTAGCCATGTTGTGATGGTACATATCATGACCCCAAGACTTTTAGTTAACATTTTTATTTAAATTTCCCATGTTTCTTAATGAGTTTAGCAAGTTTCACACCTCCAAAGCAAAACAATCGAAACCAATTACTGAATTTTAAGAAAAACACGTTAAAACCACGTTAACCCATTCCTCAAAGCTCAAGGTTGTCATTTGAAACGGTCCTGTTTTCTTATAGACCTCTTCCTCCCTTATATTGTTACCAATCAATGTTTTGTCCCGTCCGCCGCCTTTCCTCCAGGCCACAGAGAGCGAGCTGGGCGACGTGGACCTGTCCGGGCTCCCGGAGGCTGCGGTGGACAGCGAGGAAGAGGAGGAGGAAGACGAGGACCTGGAGAGGGCGTCGGACACTCTGCTGGGCCGAGACTTGGTCCGAGAGTGTCTGGAGAAAGAACCAGCCGACCGCAACGATGACGACATTGGTGAGAACTCTGCTCAGCACTTAGAAATCTTTTTTGTCATCTAGCCTCTGTCTTCTGTCATTGAGGTTAATGTTTCGTCTTGAATAAAGTTAATTATGTTTGAATGGGCGACCAGCAGCCAATGAATGAAAGTTCCTCCTTATATTTGTAAATGGACAGACTTGTACCTTGGTTTGTGTCTACGTGCATGTTGCATTTTCTGTTTCCCCGGTCCACTTGAGCACACTCAGTTCCTTCTTTCTCTTTCTCATGGACACACCGTCTGTGCAGTCCTTTACAGAAACCATCCATCATTCCAGTAAACACACACAGAAAAGATACACACACACACACACACACACACGCCTCTCCCGCTGTAAAAACCCCCTGCAGCGGTCTCTAAACACCAGTGCCCTTCCAGTTTATTTTTATGTGAGCAATCAGAGAGACGACCTCATTAGCGGGACCCAGTGGGGTCTTGGAGGAGAAGGTGACCACATCAGAGAGCTCAGAGAGTTTGCGAAGGGCTGCCCCGCTGCGTGCCTGCTGGGAGGCTGGCCTTCTCGTGGCCTTCTCCTCTACTGGCTGGTTAGACTGACACAACGCTCCGAGCAGAGAGGAGGAGAAGCAGCTGAAGTCCAACCCCGGGTCAAATAGTACTCGCCTATAACGCTTAGCTTTGATAATCAATTTATACTTTGGCGGCCCCAAAAACACAGCGAGAGGCAGCTGTTTGAATTTTGCGGATGAACGGGACATCAAGAAACTGCCTTCTCATCAGAGCGAGGTAGAGCTGCTGTTTCAGATTCTGTTAGTTTCGCCCTTTATCTTTCAATTTGTCACTTCCTGTCGAGAAAAGTTCCCACCACTGACCATATCTGACATCAAATTACTATAAATAACTCCGGCTGATGGAAGTGAAAATGCAGTGTCTCAATTATGGAGGATGGGATACCGTTCTGAGTTGTAGTCCCACTTGAGGTTCCTGTCTGGCGTGATAAGTTTTATTTTTACATGACAATCATGCCTGTAGTGCAGTGTTAACCTGCTTAGCGCACCAGATGCATGGCGTTTACCATATCAGGACGGTTCAGATCGCGTTACCCATGGTAATCAGCGTGCACTAAATCGGCTTTCAAAGAATCTAAATTTGTATTGTGATGTCTTCTGTAGCAGCCTCCAGGCGGGATAAAACAAACGCTGAGAATGTATTTGAAGTAACTGCGACTGGCTGACTGAGGTTCGTCAGAGACCGAAGAGGAAATAGAGTTTGAAGAAGAGAGAAACGAACAGGGAGGTAACAGCAGTCAGAACAAAAGGGAATTACTGAGGCAGACTGGAGAGTGTGCAGGTTGGAGCCGGGTCGCTTTATTTTCAGCCACAGTGGGGAGGAGGGAGACGAGAGAAGAAACTGGGTGTGTTTCTCACAAGGCACTTCTTTACACTTTCAACATCAATTTCTGCCATTCCAACATCTATTTCTGATCCAGTACTTTATGGTATAGAATCTGACCAATAGTTTGTGTTCATCCAACATAAATGATTGATTTAAAATCTATTTTACTCCATTAGTGAGATTTAGCATTCCTCTACATGGTGAAACAGGCAGTAAATCAGTTTGCATCGCTTCTATTTCTGGCGTGTTGCATGTTACGGATAGAAAATGAGACACAGAGCGAGGTGAAGAGGTGAAGAACGGAGGAATAAGCTTTATTTAGGTTTCTCTTCCTCTGCTGGCGTACGCACAGTGGTCATGCAGTCTCATGAAAGCCTTATGAGTTACTTATTTATACTCTTTACTTGAACTGTAAATGACCTTGGAGACCATTCAGAAGACTTTTTTTTTTTACTCATGTTCTCATTACAGTGACTCTTAGCATGCCTCAGTAGACCTTCTCTGACTGATACGTCTGTTTGTCTTTCTGTTAAATTGCTTTTCTCTCTCTTACCTCCCCCCTTGTCTCCCCCTTCCTCTCTTTCTTGGGCTCAAATAGAGCAACTGTTGGAGTTTATGCACCAGCTGCCAGCCTTCGCCAACATGACCATGTCGGTGCGGAGGGACCTGTGCAGCGTCATGGTGTTTGAGGTGGTGGAGCAGGCTGGCACAGTCATACTGCACGACAAACAGGAGGTAAGGATGGACCAGTCACATACAGAAATGTGTAATGGGGTTTCTCTGGACCCTAAAAGGGTCTGAAAATCTCATGAAACACGTTGTCTGATTTCAAGATTCAAGATTCTTCCATACCCCGTAACTAATAAAGGGCATGAAATAAACAGGTCATTCCCAATATTTTTGCTCTACTTTAAATTGGTCTTAAATCTAATAAGAGACACCACTAAAAAGATCTTAGAAAGTCATTTTGGCATTTCATAACTTGCAAAGACCCTTGTGTAACCCCACAAACACACACACACACACACATACGTGCACACAACCACAAATGTGGAGGAGCAGGCCAGCGTGGGTGAACATGCAAATGAAAGAACTCACACACAAATCCAAATTCCAATAAAACAGAAAATTAAAAAAATATAATCACAGGCATGGAGACAAAGATTAATGCAAATGCATGCATGCAATGACACACACACACCAGGGTGAAATAGAGTACATGCAGGCATGGAGACACACAAATGTAAATGCACATCTTCTCACCCACACCATCTTCCACTCTGCCTAAGTTAATCTCACACAAAAGCCTGCATGTGCAAACTTGCAGCAGAGTGAAAGGCCAGTCAATCATTTAGGCTGCTATACAGCTAATTAATTAAGTTACGTGGCTGGGAAACGGGAACTCTGTCATGGCTGTTTGGATACACACAGCAGCATTAGACCAGACAGCGTGATAAATGGCAGCGAACTGTCAGCTGCAGAGCTGGTGTGGATCGGAATCTGCATCAACAGTACCCAGACACACACATCTTGGAGCATCTGTGTGCATGCATTTGTGTGTGTGTGCATATGTGTGAGCATTTCTGCATGCTCCCACCTGTTTTAGTATGAATATGTGTGCAAATATGTGTGTGCCCGCATATGTAGGTGGTTGTACCTGCTGCATTGCGTGTGTGCGTATGTGTGTGTCCAGTCATTTGATGGATGAGTTGAAGGTCAAAGAGAAGCACTCACAACTGAGCCACTACCCGGAGAGGCAGAGAAGCTAAGAGAAATAAACAAGGAGACAAAGAGGTTGACAAGAGCGAGAGGAAGACAGACCGAAAGAGGCAGAGCTCGCAGCTGATAATAACATAAAACAACTGATAATAAGAGCGCAGGCAGTGAGAGACAGACAAATGGAGGGCAGCAGGGTGAGACAGAAGTGAGAGAATGAAAATGCACCGAGGGGAAAGTACCAGGTGAAGTTGCAGAGGCAGTTGGCCCTCCGGACTCATTCATCCCCACTCCATTCACTCGAGATGAACGACTGCTACATTACGCCTGCCAGCATTTTCTTTTTTAAAAGCCACCTCCGAAGACACAATGCCTTTATGCTGCCGTACTCATACTTCACCACGCACATTATGTTCACCATTTGCCAAATGTGAGAATTACATAGCCATTTTCACAATCCGTCTTCTGCAACAGTGTGTGCTGCCTGTCCCCTGGTTGGATAGTGACACTTTTTTCAGGTCCTTTTCAGAACTTTTGTTCAACTTTATCAGAGCTTTATTACATTGGAGTGATGCACAGAGAGCTTCAAGTGTTTGCAATGATTTAAGATGCGAGTGTGCCAAGTGATACTCTTTATATCACTACATGCACAGGTATCCTGCCTGCAGTATGAGCTTTAAATGAACAATTCACCCAAAATACAAAATGCAAAAAAAAAAGATATTTCCCACTTTACCCTCATGCAGTCTATCCATCCAGATGGTTTCTGTGTGATTTGGAGAGGTTTCCAGTCTGCTGTGATCTTCCCCCTCTCCCAGGAGGCGATGGGGTATTCTTTCATGCTGCTCAAACCGTCAAAAATTTACATATGAAAAACTCAACAGCGACAGCTCTTTCCTAAAACAATGACATGGATACCCGACATAATCCGCAGCCCTCCGGGACGACGAGTTTTGTTGTGAATTATATCTTGCTGAAGAACACCGGCAAACTGTATCTATCTTCCCCTAAGGCTAAATTAGAGGCGGATAGATAGTTTTCCCCCTCACAGAGAGAAAAAAATCTGGGTGATTGATTGCATCTTTGTTTTCCCAAGCCCAGTTGGGCCTACTATATGTTTTGTGATTATCTGATACTGTACAGTATATGGTGCTGTAATAATTATTTCAATGCTAGATGATAGTGAGTACAAATATAAGGATGATATTGAAAAAAAATGGAATAAAGTATAAACCGGCTGTGGAAAATAGCTGCAGGAGTAGGAGAAGTTACAGAGGCCAGAGAGAGACTGTGAAATAGGTGCAGCAGGAAATAGGTGAAAATCGTTCGACATTATATGTCTGATGATGTCATTTCCGTGCGCGCATCTGCAGCTGGACCTGTGGTATGTGATCCTGAACGGTGCAGTGGAGATCAGCCACTCAGAGGGAAGAACGGAGACTCTCTGCATGGGAAACAGCTTCGGCATCTCCCCCACACTGGACAAGCAGTTCATGAGCGGAGAAGTTCGGACCAAGGGAGACGACTGCCAGGTGAGAAAGAAGTGAAGAGAAAGCAGGGATGAAATATTGCTTTGGCTGTGGTATTAAGAAGTCGGTGTACACATGCAGCCTTGATGTGATTGTTATAAAGTCAATGAGTGTCTGGCAACCTCTTGGTATTTTAATGAAGAGACAGTGATGATGTTTCGCTCATACGCATTCTACTCACAAACAAAAACTTTTGTCACCACTTAAACAGATTGAAGGTAGATCCATGTGAGGTAAATATGCAGCAGGAGACACAGTTAAACCACCACTCTTGCTCTTAGTCCATTAAAATCATTGACATTTCAGCCCATAAAGACCTTCATCAGGCAATGATTATATGAATACATTTATATTGTGAAGCAATTATGCATTTAAGATTACATAGAATTAATTATAATGACCAGGTTTCATGAGAAAAGACCAGGTACTTTCTGATAATGTGTTTACACCCACAGTTTGTATAGTATAATATGAAAAGCCCCAACTTTTATGTAATTTTCTTTCTTTTTTTTTACCATCTTATGGAAATTGTTTGCAGCCACACTTATATCAGTGCACCAGAATTTTATCTTTTTACCTGTGTTTCATTCATGGTAACACTTGTTATACAAATTGTGTATTGGATGTCAATTTAGTTGCAGGTCAAGAGTACACGAGTGGCGTATTTTTTTCAGATTGTGTTAGATTAAGCCTCAAAGCTATGGTCTCTTTCGTCTCATGTTGGGTTGTTGGTCAGGGCTTAAGAGGAAGCCAGTTTCAGAGCAGGGAGGCGATATGAGTGAACTTCTGGTAGTAAAAGTAGCTTGGCCTGCTTAGTCTCCACACTGCCCAGTTCCTCCGTTGCTTGCATCATTTCCTCACTGTGGACACACAGGAAGATGCAGAGCTGCAGCAAGTCAGGCAAGTGAAGACGGTGATGACTCAGTTAAGGGAAGCATAACAAATGACCATGCTTGGATTAGTCGTTGAACGGTTAGTCCAACAGGCACTTCTCGGCACCTTCACTTCACCGGAACATTATGGGAATCCAGTGTAGCTCTATTGTCAAATTGTAGTGAAGGATGTTTTTGCATGTTGGCTAGTTGAAATGGATCTGGACTGAAGACAGAGATTGTAACTAGACAGACAACATAGGTGCTTTTGTGGTACTTTGTTTAATCGGATTTTAGTTTGCGTCCGTCCGTCCCTCCCATGCCTCTCTCTCCCTGCACTTATGGTTCGGCGTTGCTGTTGTTTGAGTACCCAGCTGTGGTGCAGAGTAGCGTTTTGCTCTACTACAAGTTCACCCGCTGTCCCCATGTCATCCTCGACCAGTTCGTCTGCATCGCCCAGGAGGACTACTGGCGCATCCTCAACCACGTGGAGAAGAACACACACAAGGTGGAGGAGGAGGGGGAAATCGTGATGGTGAAGGAGCACCGCGAGCTGGACCGCAGCGGGACCAGGAAGGGACACATCGTCATCAAGGTGAGGTGTTTAGCAGAAAGGCTGGGGGAAAACAACTTGAACAGAATGCTCATTAGGAGAACATGCAGCAAGGAAATCTGTACATGAGCTTGCCAAAATCTGTCCCTTTTGTTTTTCATCAGAATATGCATTTATGTAAAAATGACGCAAAGCCAAATGTGTTTTTTTTAATCTTTCCATGGCCCTCTAAATTTGTGCCTTTACCAGAACGTTCATACTTCTACATTTCAGAAGGACGATAATTAAATTTTTGAAGCATTTCTGCTTTATTAGATCACAGAGCGTGCAGTGGAAAGTTGCAGCAAAAACGGGGGTAGCAGGAGGAAAACATGAAGCATGAGTGAGATTTAGTTCTAGACTTAGATTTGAGCTTGCAGTCTCACAGATACGGCACACCTAAGCCTGCTGAGCCACAAACAGGGAGTGATTTGAGGAGGGATCAGTTGGGATGCTATTCCGCTTGTTACCACATAGAATTAAAAGCTGCTCCTCATTAAATAGATTTTAAGGAAAAATGGAAAACCAGTCTGGTTTGCATGGTGTCTTGATGGTTAGAAAGGCTGTTTTTCAACAAGATGACCCACACTTTGTAGGAACGTGTTCGCCCTGGTTAAGTGTCGTCGGGCAAGATACTAAATCCCTTCTAGACCCAAAGGTGTTGTTTTGTATGTACCGCTGACCTCCCCAGAGGGCAGAAAGTGAAAGGAGAATTACCATACAGGGATCAATAAAGTAGCACATCATCATTTTCACTCCAAAATGACAGATTTACCCTTGTTAGATTAGATTGAATCCACTACAGGGTGGAAGGAAAGCAATTGAGAAATGTTTAGGGCTCAAACTCAAGGTCAGGATAGACTGTTGCTTCACCCGCAGCGTGATTTTCTTTAAAACAGTCAGTTTAAGAAATAAATTGCCTTTGTTTGTGAGCACATCTTTATCTTGATGAGATGGAAGGGAGGACATGTTGGAGGTTTGGTTCAAAATTGGTGTCAAGCTCAATTGCATGGTAGCAAGCCAATAAGCCTTCCTGTCCTGACTCAGAGCTCGACTTAACTTGAATGCATCCTTTCAGAAATCAAAGCTCATTTCTCATCGTTATGTACTAAATACACTGAAATGCCTCGGATTGATTTGAAAATCACCTCATTATAAATTGAACATGCCCTTACGTGTCTTACAAAAACATCAATGACTTTGCAGGGTGTTCTCACTTGATCGTTTAGAGGCACCGTTAGCACTATTAGTGTTTGCCAGTGCATTTGCTTGTACAGTGCATCGCTATACGCCTCAAGGCCGTTTGATCCTCTTCCCGAGCCTCCAGAGGCAGCCAGGTATTGATCGGATAATGGGCCTGAATGATTCTCCTGGCTGCTGCTCCTAGGAAGCCTGCTGGCTCTGAAAACACGTCCAGAGGAGATGAGTCAGTTCGCGAGTGTTAGCATTTCCGCTTCTGTTTTTGGCTTTGTTCTTTTTGTGTCAGATAAAAATGGATGCCTTTCAAGTTTCTATTCCCTGTCAAAACGAACCGTTTCCCCCAGCAACCTCTGCTGTTATGCAATTGGTGATCTCGCTGAAAACAGAAGTTGTGTGTTTTATCTTCCTTGGACACCATGTATCAAGCAGTTGTAGTCAAGCAAAGGAGTCCACAATATTGCCGACTCATTTTCTTTAATTACAGTCTACCAACCCATCCTGAAATGTAACTGACTGGGCGTTCATAGTTCATGTCTGCCCTAAGTAGCTTACCTGCTTAGTTAACAAGCCTTTACACTGCTATCTGTGCAGCAGTCACATTTCATAGATTTTCCATCTGAAACTGTTTTCGCCAACACATTTTCTAATCACAATCCAGACACAGAAATCATAAATTAAGCCCCACAGGAAATGGAATGAGTCCCGTATAGTTTCAATAAAGATTTGATACCGTATCAACCAAAGCGAAGTTTGCATTTGTGAAATATATGGCTTTTGCCTGTGTGTGTGTGTGTGTGTGTGTGTGTGTGTTCATATTTGCTGACAGGTAACCGACAGCACCGTTCAATATCTGCATTTTTCTTGTTTATGTCCTTGTCAGTTTTATGATTAATATGGACATAATTTATTCAAATGTAGTGTATGTGTGTGTCTGTGTGCTTGCTTGTGTGTATGTGGGTGTGTGTGTGTTGGTGTGTGTGCCTGTACGTGATCCTGTGTGTGTGTTTGGTTGTGTGTGTCTGAATATGTATCTGCTTGTGGGAGTTTGATTGTGTGTTTGTGTATGTCTATATTTCAGGATGTTTGCATGCATTTTCCTGTCAGCTTTCCCTCATGTATGTGTGTGTGTGTGTGTATCCTTATGTTTGTGTGTGTTTTTCACTCTAGGGAACCCCTGAGCGTCTGATCATGCACCTGGTGGAGGAGCCGTCTGTGGTGGACCCCACCTACATCGAGGACTTTCTGCTGACCTACAGGACCTTCCTGTCCAGTCCCATGGAGGTCGGCAGGAAACTGTTGGAGTGGTTTAAAATCGACAGCCTCAGAGACACAGTGAGTGTGTGTGTGTGTGTGTGTGTGTGTGTGTGTGTTTGTGTGTTTGTGTGTGTGGGAAGGTGTGTGGTGTGAATGGGTGCGCATGAGTTCTTCTTTCGAGTAAAAAGATGAAGTTTATGTGTGTGTACATATGTTTGGTTCATCTTACTGCATGAGTGTGAGTGTGTGCAGGCGTCCCATAAGTCATGGAATTTTGAAAAGTCTATTCCAGTCGGGGAAAGCAATTAGGAATTAAAGCAATTCTTTGGACAGGTCATGGAATATCATGGAATTTTATCTATTTTTTCTTCACCAAACAGATTTTCTTCCCATTGTGTTTATGCATAGTACCTTTTTGTTTAAAATAAACCATAGCAAGATATCTGAAAAATGCATGTGTTTGCATTTTTGTTCAAGCAAATAAAAACTCCTGTTCATGGAAGATCATGGAAATTAAACATTTTAGTCATGGGAAGTTATGGAAAAGTCAGGGAATATTTCCATTCGCATTTGACATAAAGTGGGAACCCTGCAATGTGTGTGTGTGTGTGCTGTGCTAGTGTGGATGTGATAGTGTGTGTTTGTGTCTGTATGACAGTTTGTGTCAGGGAAATGGACATAAAAGGTCATGTGGGTGAGTGGGCTGGGAGTAAAATGCTAATATGTCTGTGTGTGTGAGAGAGAGAGAGAGTGTGCCGCGGTATATGCACTGCCGTGTGAGTGTGTGTTTCGCTTCCATGCTGGGTTTATGTGTGTGGTTTTACATGCCTGTCTTTGCGTCTTATTGGCTCATGTGTCATTATTTGTGTTTATACGTCTCGTTGGAGATTCATGTGTGTGTCCTTTAGCTGGCGATCGATAAGAGTTCAGCTAGCTCAGCTGTTTGAGGCCAGCAGAGATTCCTTCAGGCCTGACACTAGCCCATAGCCGACTTAAGCTAAGATTAGTCTTTTGCTGTCAATAGCATTTATGGCGTTGTCATTTGGCCTCGTAATCTTTGGCCCTGGTAAATAGGATCCCACCCTGTAAAGAACGAGCAGAGAGAAGGTGAAGAAATGTGGACAGAGTGAAAGAAATGAGAGAAAGACAGAGAAAAGACATACTGTGTTTGTTAAAAGAGCTATAAGTTCTGTCAAACATTGACTGGGGGTCTGTCTTACTGTATGGCTGCTTTTAAACAGTTTTTCTATTCATCATTTGAGAGATGACTTTTGATCAATGGCTGGGGTAAAACATTTTATGCCCCCGGTGATCTGCTTTCCTCTGGCATTCAGCAGGTCATTATTTAGCCTCCCTGCTGCTTTTCCTGCATTGCCAGCCTACTTGAAGAGATTTTTCAGAAAATGAAGCCACATGAATCCATAATTGGGATAAATAAATCACATATCTGACCACTGGGGCAATTGTTTGTAATAGGACTAGCTGCATTTGTTTTGCCAGTATCAGAAAGTAGCATCACAGTTGATTTTACCCTGATATACAGTATTAATGAGAAAGAAAAACATATATAGACAATATTGGACAGTATAACAGTCTGCCCTTCAGATGGACCAGTTTTAAATTCCCATATTGGCAAGCATCCTGCCTGCTGAAGTGCCCTTTAGCAAAACTGTGAATCCCTACTTGTGTGCAGCTCGCATCTGACCTCAAAGTGACTTGTAAATAGCACAAGGTCTTTGAAGAAACGGAGAATTAAATTAAATGTTAATGGGTAGCGGTATCAAAAGATGTGTGTGATTTGTGTCTGCCCTGAATAAAGCTCATTGTACTCTGCCTTTGAAGAATTTGAGGATGAAAATTACATGGTGAAGGGGACTGTATCAAAAAATGTGTATGATTTGAGTGTCTGCCCCGAATAAAGCCTCCCCTTGTGTCTCCAGGTGACGAGAATAGTGCTTCTATGGGTCAACAACCACTTCAACGACTTTGAGGGTGACCCGGCCATGACACGCTTCCTGGAGGACTTTGAAAAACATCTAGAAGCCACAGTAAGATCAAAGTCAACTCAACCAAAGCTCGGTTTTCACTGCAGTAAATTTTAACTTTTTGTGCTTTCTCTTTCACACTTGCACATAAAACTGCATAGCAGATTATAGCATGCATATAAACAGAAAGAGAGTCTGCCTCTGTGTGGCCTCTCAGAAATTGATTTTTTGGAAGTGTATTTTTTTTTGTCCCACAAAGTCTATCACCCCTTGCCAAAACCTCGCACCTCGAGTTCATCAAAGCTTTTTAGTATCACAGCTAATTAGAATTGCAAGAGAGCCAGAGTCACGCCAGGTTAACATCATTCATTAAAAGATGTGGTCCGTCTGAGTCTGAGCTGATTCTGTGAAGCGTAAAATTTCTGATAGAATATTTATAAACAATATTCTTTTCATTTGGTTGATAAACAGTCATTTTATTTAAAGCACTCAATCTGTGCATCCTTCATTATATTCTTGAAGCACATTACATAAATGACACTTTCCTAACAATTGTCATTGTACTTTTTCTTTTTTCTTTAGGTAGAGATAACTACATAAAATAATTTATAAGCAAACCGTGTATTTTAAGAAGGAAAATTGAGTGTCTAAATGCGCAAAAAAAGTATAGCCTTGACTTACTTTTGGGTCTCTTCTCTTCAGCAGAAGATTTATAACCAGTTTCTATCGTTGGCAAGTGATTGCTATTCAAGTCATTTTTCTTCCCAAAACTGCATAGCACACCTTTGAGCAAAACGATTCTTCAGTGCAGCACTCTGAATTCTCGCCCCATCTCTCACCCCTCCTTGTCAGAAAATGAAGGGCCACTTGCGGCTGTTGAACATAGCGTGTGCAGCCAAGGCGAAGTGGAGGCAGATCACTCTGCAGAAGGCGTCCAGGGAGTCACCTCTCTACTTCAGCCTGCAGGGTGGCAGTGAGAGGGGCTTCGGCATCTTCGTCGAGTCGGTGGAGGAAGGAAGCAAGGCCGCAGAGGCAGGACTCAAACGGGGAGATCAGGTGGGAGGACATGTGATGCGACACTGGTATAACATGATATAATTTCACAAATGACTTTCAGGCTGATAACTTCTGCAAAGCCTGGAAAAA
The DNA here is from genome assembly GCA_900302615.1 of Holocentrus rufus. Lineage (NCBI taxonomy): Eukaryota > Metazoa > Chordata > Actinopteri > Holocentriformes > Holocentridae > Holocentrus > Holocentrus rufus. The sequence continues at coordinate 23,354 of OMLF01046226.1, forward strand.
GCAGAGATAGTCATTCTTTATGAGAAATTAAATTGAATGTTGAATTGAATTAAATTGAAATCTTGTTATAACCAGGGAGCTAGTTCTTCCTCCTGCTTTGTTTTAATTTATTTTCACAACTTTGAAGAAAACTTTCCAGACAGTATGAATGTCACTAACCGCAGAAGAATCAAAGAAGCCAAAACACCTTAGAGGATTTGTTTTTGTTTTTTGTTTTTTTTTGTCTTGAAGATGAGTGCTAATCCTAGACATCTGCAGTTGAATCATATTTAGAACAAGAGTACAGATCTTTGACCACTTTGTCTTGGAGGTTTTAGTTTTTATGATCATGTGACCCGCTGAGCAGTCCCTAAATCAGCAGTCTTACTCTCAGGCCCTGACATGGATGTGGTTAAACTGATTCTGCAAAATGGGCTTGTTGTTACACCATCAGATTTCCTCTGGCACAGATTAAAACTGACTGCATTCTTGACTCACTGTTGAAATCTTGTATTCAGAATTTGAAGGCCTGCCTCACACAAATTTTTAATTTAAATTAAATCCAGTACAACTTTATTATCATTACACCTAACACAAGTGCAAAATGAAACAAGAAACTTTTTGAAGAGATAGGAAGGTTATTATGTGTGTCTTCAGTATCCAGTATTGTTTGGTGTGCAAGATGTTTCTATGGTCTTGCCACTACATACACACAGGCAAAACATGATGTTGCCTTTCCTGGCATTAACTTATTCAATAGTTAATAATAGTTTAAGAGTTAATAAAGTTACCTGGCAAGTGACAGTTATAATTCAGTTCTGTTATGATTATGTCATGACTTCTGTCTTGTTTCAGATCATGGAGATTAATGGTCAGAACTTTGAGAACATCTCCTACTCCAAAGCTGTGGACATCCTGAAGAATAACACACACCTTTCCCTAACAGTTAAAACCAACATATTCGGTGAGTGGAGCTGGAGTTAACACGCACACAGCACCAGCAGATATCAGCACCATCCTTGGAGATGAGTTAGTGACTATACAGTAGATCTGCTGAATCTACAGAGCTAAAGCGATTTCAGATTCATTCATTCCAGTAATGTCTGCATCAGAAACTAACTCTGAGACAGAGACTAACCAACCCTCTGTCTTTACCTCATTCCACCGACTGTAGTCTTCAAAGAACTCCTCAGCAGGATTGTTCACGAGAAGAAGAACGGCGGCCCTCACATCCCAAAGATCCAGGAGAAGAAAGGCAACCGCTTCTCCATTCCTGACCTGCCAGGAGATATGGAGTTCCCCACGGACCACAAGAGCACCCGGAAAATGAAGGCCAACACCGTGTCAGGAGGACGCAACAAGATCAGGAAGATGCTGGAAAAGACTCGCTTCAGCATCCTGCCGCCAAAGCCATTCAGGTAAGAGGATGTGAGGAGTCCTCTGCTACTGAAACTCCATTCATATGGACTAAAGAGGCATATTCTACCTGCCATTAAAAGTATTCAAAAAGCTATACTTTAGCATAACTGTGACCAAAATTATTCAGGTATAGATACAGTATATTTCAGTATTTCTGCCACCGTGGTCCCAGAAACCATGGTACCAGTCCCATGGTCCCAGAACCATTCTTTGGATTGACCTTTGCCGATCATTAGTTTCTGTTGTTTGCGATGTTGAAGGAAGTGAAGCTCAATCTGCTTTTGTACACATTTTGAGTCGCCATGCATAATCGTCAGCCAAATTCCTAAAACGTAAAATGGAAGATCATCATCATCATCATCATCATCATCATCATTACCGTCATCACTGTCGTACGTAACCGCCCATTGTACTTGCAGCATCTGGAGCCATTGAAAGTAATTGTGCAGATAGATGCTCACATTCAATATTCCGCCCATAACGTGCTATTACAGACTTGATTTCATTTCATCATTTCATGCTTCCCCGGCCCTCATTAAACTCCATATTGTGTCAGCGCTAGTGAGGGAGAGATGCTATTCTGGCCCTGTTAATTACAGAGCTAACTGTTGGCATGGCTCTCACGTACTGTAAACACATGCACAAGACGCTCACACAGACACTCGCTCACTCTTACATGCATGCACACACCGTCTCTCTCTCACACACACGCACCCAAGTACATTGCATCTCTCTTTCTCTCTCCGCTCCATCAGTTTCCAGCTCTGCGGTGATTATGTCCACCGAACCACACAAGTATGCATGAAAACTGATTGCGCTCTGTCTCATAACGCCACGCGCTATCACACAGCCATTGATCCAACGCGGCGCACAGCATCCAAAGACCCATCTTATCGTTCTGTTTATCGACCATACAAGGCCTTTCATGGCGTTCTATTTTGCCAGTTGGCACCATTCAAGGTTTTTTTTTTGTGTGGATTCTGTGGAATTGACGACTGATTAAAGGGAGTGGAGATGAGAACAGAGATAAGGCGGAGTGATTTAGGACAATTGGGATTCATCAGTGCTTGTTGGAGGATGAAAATTTAAGGGAGGAGAAGGAGGGGGGGCAGTGTAATACATGCTTGCAGGCTTGATGCATGAACTATCCTCTGTCTTCTGGGTGTCCTGCATTTGCACATGTACACAGAGGTACAGGCTGCAATTAACACAGAGTATGATTTAAAATAATAATTAAGTAAATTTTTACCCCACACATTTTGCTATGCTCCAACCTACCTCTTACCTGTCTGGCAAGTTAAATAGAGAGAATAACCTGGTACAAATATGTGAACTTCAGATCTCTGCCCATATCATCGAGCTGCAGGCATGTATACCTCCAGATCCACAATGTTAGACCAGTGTTTTCACACCAAAGCTTTGAAACTGGTTAGAGATGGTTAGGTTTAGGGTAAGGATTTGCTGTAAATAATTTGCAAGCCTCAGGTCTGAAACTGCCGGTCTAAAACTGTGGTGGTTCTCCCCACCTGCAGCTCAATGTGTCTCATCTCTGCTCTTGCCTGGCGTATATATGCAAACCCCCTCTCTGCCTCTTCTGTCTGTTCTTGGCTGACATTGTGCTCCATTTCTGACTGGGATTTTATATGACAAGGACAGTCCAGCAAAGTATAAAAAAGCACTTTGCAATCAACAGCTAATTTTTCTGTCACAGTTGTGTAATGTATGTGCGTTTGTGTTTGCGTGACTTTCGCATATTGACCACCTCAGTTGATTTACATTCCCTAGATTGGAAAGCAATAGACAGAGCTGTTAACCTCTAGTTAGTTTGTCTCAGACAAAAGTGGAGGTGATTTATTGAGATGACATTTACGCAGTATCATGACGTCCCCTGATGCCACTTCCATTTTCTCAACTTGCGTGATTCATTAAACCACAATGCGTGTCAGGCAGTAATCCAGTATCAGTTTTGGTGTATTCATTCTTGCCACTGTACAAGTCCCACATTTTACTGCACGCTCATTGTTCATGCTGTCGTTGGACCTCTGAGAGGAATTGTTAGAAAAATTAAAACTTTGTTCTTTTTCAGCTACCACGCGGTCTGAAGCCTTGAAATTAAGCCTGGAAATTAATAGTTTGAAAAATTTGAAGTGTGTTTGGATATGGATACTGTATTCAGCTCTCTCTACAACATTTGAGAAAAAATGTTCTACAGTGGCTGTTGCAGAATTTGTGAACAATAGTTGCAGGATAAATACAAGCTGGGGGGATTTTGATGGTTGCCACTGCATGATGGTGACATGTGAAGACTTCTGAAACAGCATTTAGACCACATTACATCAAAACCCTCCAATAACTCCCATGCAAACATCTTTGTTGTAGAAATAATTATTGTAGATATTCCCATCTCCGTATTCAAGTGACCATAACATGGAGTGAGCTGAGGTACACCTTGACATTTTTATCAACAATTATGAATTGTAGACAATATTAATACTAAAGGAAAGCAAACTCTGCTTTACCCATATGTGACATTTCTGAACAGTTGATAACTGTGTGAGTAATGAAGAAGACTGCTGCAGCATAGAAAATGTTAACCAGTACTACTGCAGTCAGTGATGTAATCCTTATGCTCTTTGTGCTGCATGCTAATATATAATCTCAGGTTTAGTTTTTGATTTCGAACCATGTCACACCATCAAGCTGGATCTCTTCACTTACCCTGCAACCTCCTGTCATATGGGATTTTTGAATTTGTCTTGCAGGTTTTTTTCCCAGTTATTTCAGCCAACTTGTCAGTGTGTCACCACACTTTGGCTATTGCACTGTATATTCTGTCAATGTGTGTGTGTGAGAGAGAAAGAGCGAGACTTTGTCTTTCATGCACAGGCCTTATGTCACTCTTTGTTTATGCTTTATTTGTATTGCTGTATCACTTCAGCAGAGTTCTGATGCTGTTTTTTTTTTTTTATTTCGTGCTTTTCAATGTCGTCTCTCTCCCGTCTCTGTCTCTGCTGCTTCAGGGGCCTGTTTGGGTAAGACCTCTTGTGTAACTCCCCATCCTCCAACCATCTGATTCAGCATCCATTGCAGACAAGCACACAGTAGGCAGCCACACAAAGCTCTCACCAGTGCCACTGACCTTCAGCAACATGACTAGCGGAGTGCACTGGTAGATTTCATGCTAATTCGCTCAACAAACAAGCCCTCTCTTCCTCCTCCTCCTCCTCTTCCTCCTCCGCCTCGCTCCCCGTTTCCTGCAGAGTCAAGGTGCTTGCTTTCCCTCTTCTTCGCACTCAAACTGTCGACTTAAATGTTTTATCCGCAGCTATGTTCTGGAGTGGGCCCTACATGTTCTGTTATTCAACCAAATTTATTCTGCAGGGATCGAATCGTGCTGTGGAAAATATCAGAGTCCTTGATTTGCTGCAGTGTTGAATTAAAGAAAAAGACTGTCACGAGCTACAGTTGGTTTTATTCTCTTTGTGTTAAAGGGAGCATTGAGCACATCCTGGCAAATGAAATAAATCAGATGAATGCTTATTTACGCATACAGTAAATTCCAAATCCAGAATGAAGTATTCCAAATCTGTACTCCCTTCATTATCAACAAATTAAACGTGGTGCAAAACTCTATGTGCATATGACAGTCAGCCCCACACGTGCAGCCAAGAAGAGTTTTGACTGTCACCTGCAATCAGCGTCATCAGATATTGTTCTAAGTGAGAGCATCATTAGCCTCGCGATGCAATCAAGAGCTGGCAGTCTCTGTACTCGGCTAATTTAAGCCCTTTGTTCCTCTCAAAAGAGCTAAATTTCTCTATCATCCTTTTGTTCACATTTCTATTTTCCACCTCTCTCTTCCTCTGTTTTCTCCCAGCTTTTCAGCTTTTCAGTCTACCCAGTTCAATCTCTCATTTTCTCTTTCTCTTTGTTCCGCCCGTCTTTTTCTGTCTTTATTCTCCTTCCCTCTTGTGCATCTCTTCCCCTTCCTTCCCCTCGCTGCTGCTGCAGTACGTATCGACTGGCGACTGGAAGATTACAGGGGCTTTGCTGTAGCAGCGCTCAGCTGTGTTAGCGGAAGCCCTGCGCTATTCCTCTGCGACCTCAGTACATACAGACCAGAGACACACCTACGGGGAAGCTATAGATTAGCATGCAGGCAGGACACGACCGCCTCTCAGATTCAGCAGCTTACAGTGTCTAAATGCATATTTGTTGTTTTCAAGGGCTGTTATCTGCTCTTTTCCATCTTGCTCTTCAAAAAAAATGTGCCGAGCAACGCCAATGGAGGGGAAGGAGGGACAGGAGCTGAAAAGTCTTACTAATTACCCCAAAGTACCCAAAGTCAGCTTTTTGAAACTGCAGATACCTTGTAGGAGGTGATATATACAAACATTATCCAACATTATCCAAACATGATAAGAGGGTCTTTCAAAGCTACAGTATCCAGACTGTCAGGCTATGGGTTTGTCTCATGGGAACTCCCATTTCCATCACCTGCCTCGTCCAGCCACATATAGACACCCAGCTGAACTAATGAGGCCATTAATGTAAAGGTTGATGTTTGCATATCACTGAGTGGGGCGAGGAAGTCAGGTAGGGATGGCGCCTCCCTCTCAGATCTGGTTTACCCTGGAGAGAAGGCTTGCAGTGTGGCCAAATGCTGGACACACACATGAAGAAAAAGAGGCTGCGCAGCTCACAAACATGCAGATAAACACACACAAAAAAAAACTCACAGTACCTGTGAAAATGTCTGCCTGAGCTCAAATGTTACTCATTAGTTTCTTTTCATATCTATTCCCACTGTGTGCAGAGCTTATGTGTGTCCTTGTGTATGTGCTAGCTTTTGTATGCCAGCCTTATTGTCCTGTGTCACTCTTTTGTGTGTGTGTGTGTTTGTGTGTGTGTGTGAGTGGTAAATTTGTGCGCCAGTGTCTGTGAACGCTCCTTATCAGTTAATGCCATTCATGAAACCACCTCATGGATGAATTTCAGCTGCGTCCTTGCCGCATATTAAAGGGCAAACTCACTGATATTGGTATTCTAGGTTATCATTCTGCAAAAGTAGACATTTTGATTAAATCTCCCAATATCTTTTTTTTTTTTTTTTTCTCCGCCCTGTTTTATGAGTTGCGTGTTCTCAAGATGAAGGAAAATACACACCTGCTAACACTTGTCCTGAAAGCTCATAAAACAACAGAAAAACATTTGGAGAGATCTTCAGAAAATGTCTACGGCTGCAAAATGAAAGCATAAAAGTTGATTTCAGTGGAACATATAGTGCACCTTGTTTATGACCAAGTAAATCTAATATCTTGCTTTCTCTCTCTATCCCTCATAATCTCTCTCTTTTTCCCTTTTCCAACCCTGACACTCCTCTCTCTCCTCTCCCCTCCCTTTCATCCTCCTCATCCTGCTCCTTCTCCCACCTCCTCCTCTCCTTTTACTCTCTTTGCCCTCTTTTCCTCCCTCCCTCCTTCCATCCCGTCCGTAGTGACGGCAGCGTGGGTCAGAGTCAGGACGACAGCATCGTCGGGACCAAACAGTGCCGTCACAGCGTGGCCATCATGCCGATCCCTGGCAGCCTGTCGTCCAGCAGCCCCGACCTGCTGCAGCCGGCCACCAGCGTCCTCGACTTCTCCAACCCTGCAGGTGAGAAAGAGACAGAAACAGCGTCAGTGCGCTGAAATCAGGAAAGTATTTAATTGTCAAGCAATATCAAGAAATATCTCCGACACCAGTGACTGGATTTTCTCAAGATTTTGGGGAATGATACATTCGGCCAGTGTGTTCTGGTATTGGCTTCATTACACTTATTGGCCTAAGGAGGCACAACAGTCAAGGTGACATGGTTGTCACTGATTGGCCCAGAGGGGAGCTGCATCTTTTATAGAGGATGACATGTTTACTGCTGCCTTGTTTATTTCTTGGTAGTTTCCTTGCTATGATTGATAGATTAATTGGTTAGTTGATTGGTTACATACATTTACATAGAGTTAGAGTTAGAGTTACATACATCTTAGACTAGGTGTTTTGAAACTTTTTAATTTTTCAGATGCCCAAGTTGGCTTTCATCAATCCTCAGACGCCCATTTGAAGTAAATTTGCCTTTTAGAGACCCGGATTTAAATTGTTTAGACGTCACACTGACACACTGAGAAATACTGTAGATTCAAAGTGGTGAGATTAAAACATAGTGTTAAAATTATGAGTTACACATTTATATTGTAACAGCTTTTTTGGGTAATTATATTATAGTGAAATTAAACTCTACCTCTTTTTGCCCGTGGAAACCCCTCATGGACCCCCTTGGGGTCACCACACCCCACATTGAAAACCGCCAGCTTAAACACACAATAAAACTTTTGTCTTATCGGCTGCAGAGGAGCACAGCAGATCAGCCAACAGGAAGCATAAATATGTCATCTCTCAATTCACCTAACAAAGGCTGTTGATAAAAGAAAGGAACTGAAAACACCCCAAAAAAAAACACATCTCATATTCACACGACATACAAGTTTGATATCTGTAAGAGGAAAAACTTTGAGAACAGTCCTGCACGACTGAGACCTGAAGGCCTTGGCTGGTATCACCGAGCTATTGAGGTGGCCGAGGCATTCAGAGTTAAAGGTAATCAAACGGTTCAGAGCTTCACTCCTTAAGCTGCAGTGTTTTTGCAGCACTTGACTTGAGACCTCGACCTCATGCAGATCGTTGAATGGTGAAAACCACTTGTGGAGTGAAGGACTCCTCTGGCTGATGAGCCGAGAGATTCTCTGTATCCTGTCGCCCTCAAACGTAATCACATATAGCAGCCATATGAAAACTGTAGTGTGCGCTTGGTTCTCTGTCATGCACACACACACGCACACACATAGGGACATGCAGCCACACACACACTCTCACAATGATGTAGTGCCAACTTGCACACTTTGATGATAAACAGGTTTTGCTGACAAAGGAGCCGTACACACATACAAACCCACAGTCAAAACACAGGACTTCCTATTATGCATGTTTCACTTACACTCATTTATACACACACACACACTCCCTGGGGTCTTTCCTTTTGAAGTGGCGCAGAGCTGCTGCACAATTGTGTCCGTCTGACAAGGATTAACCTCCTGGACTATAAGACTTATTTATTCCTTTCTTGTTAGACAAGTTTCTGAGCCCCTAATTATTTAAGCTAACATGGGGCGCCCCCCGTGGATTTTGTGTGTGTGTGTGTGTGTGTGTGTGTGTGTGTGTGTGTGATGGAGTGAGAGAGAGGGAGAGACAGGGAGAGTTAATGTGGTCCTGATTTATTCCACCT
>OMLF01046283.1:8726-24946 GCA_900302615.1 Holocentrus rufus
AATTACCACAGTTTTGCTTTTATCGTCCCCCATAATTGAAGATCATAAAAGGGACTATGGATTGGGCCCTGTATGTCCATCCATCTGTCCGTCACAGGTGATTGATCTGCTGCCTGTTTTGGACAAAACTTAAGGGCTGTGTCCACCAAAGTGTTTTTTTTCCATCTGAAAACATAAGACACTCCTCTGAAAACGCTCAGCTGGGAGCGCTTGAGAGCGCTTTGGAGGAACAGCTTGTTTTCAACTGAGACACTGGTTGCTAGGATACGGAATGTTTGAGGAAATAACAGTTAATTTGTTGCAAGTTCCGAACTATGCGGATCATTTCCTCCATGCATTATTTTTGAGATTAATGTTGTGGTGGTCCGGGGATGTCAACTGGTACAAACATGGATATTCAGACACAAGCAATATTAATTTCTCCTCCACTGTTGTCGCTGATCCGCACTATTACCTGTAGGATGTGACGGTTGGTCTTTGTGGTGTTTGTCCCGCCCCTCCTGTACTGTGATTGGACGGCTGGGTAAAAAGTGACATTGACGAGCGCAGCATTTTACCCAAAGTTGAACATTTTTCAACTCTCAGCGACTGGAAAATAAACACCAAAGCGATGTGTGCCGAAAAAAATGCTCAACACCTCGCTGAGCTGCCGCCGTTTGTAGCAGAGCGTAAATACATGGTCCTCCCATTGCAAACAGCTGGAAAAATATGCTGGTCGTAGGAAAAAACACTTTGGTGGACACAGCCCCTTAGAGGGATGAGGGATTTTGACCCTGTGGTCCAGCAATTTAAAGATAAACCTGATTTGCCTAGCAGGCCAACAGGGCTTTAAAGACCCACTCCACATAAAATTGTGTTTTTTCTGTTTTGTCAGATAATCCGCTACTATATTGATATATTCTATGTGCTCCACTTGTCATACAGCATTATTTTTGCTACATAGCAGTCAGAACCCTACTTCCCTGTTACACTCACAGAAATCAGGATTGACACAGGCCACATAAGTTTACCGGTCTGCTACGTCACAGACCGCTAACCAATCACAGCCTCAGTATCTCACTATGAATTTGCACATCTAGCAATAACGCAATAGTTGTTGACCAAGTCCACTCGCTGCCTTTCTCCAGAGACTTTCTCTGGTTTTCAAAGCGTTTCTTATTAACGGAGCATCTGAGTGTATCTTTACAAAGTCAGTAACATTAACTGTTATCAGAGCTGGTCATCAGGGCCGAGGTTTATCTGGCAATATTAGCTACACACAGCTGATTCATAACGTAGTAAAGCTGAAGACTCATGTTATCTATTACTGTTACGTTTCTAATATAGAGAGTGGTACACTAAATAAATTACCATTCTGATACTCCTCTTGTAGGTGACCCTGTACAATTTGCTCTTAGTCCTCTTTACAATCTGACATTTATGGCTGAATTACACCTATATTACCTCTTGCCATTGTGTAGCCTAGCCTACAGCAGCAAAACAAAACATGCAGTGGTTTGTGTGGACAGAGTATATGCACAACATAGGGTGGTGGAGATTGCATACTGAATATAGGCAAAGATGTAGAGTTACATCTAAGTCATTTTAAGGCATGAATTGATTTTTTTAAGGAGAAGCCTTCATATGTAATTTTGCAGATGAGTTTTTAAGGGTTTAATCAATGCTGGGAAGTCTTTAGGCTTCACGCTGAATACCTTGGACACTGCTGAGTTGATAACCCTTTAGTGATGATGTGTTTTTACATTGATATCCGGTATCCACAAAATGAAACTGAGTGGCCCACCACAGCTCCACCAACAAGCCAAAATGTCCCACTCTTCAAGTGTCTCAGATACTGCACATCACACATATACAAATGGTCACTGCTAACTTGTTTTTGATGGTGTTAAATTGAGGATTTTTAAGTGTCTTCAGAGGATTGTCTTATGAGTAATTTTTCCTTTAAATGTTACAAAAAACAGTGTTACACAGTGCAGCTTCAGATACATCCTAAAAACATCCTACTTACAGCACTTACAGGTTGTTAAAAGATTGTCAAATTGTTATGCTCTTAAGAGAGGATGAAGTTGGGATGGGGGTGATTAGTGTGAAAATTTGTATCTGCCATAATTATGATCAGAATTACTTATTTGAGTGTTCTCTTCAGTTTATTATTATCCAATAAATAAATAAATACATGAATTAAAAAGACACCCTCAATTTCAAATGTCCTTGGAGCATTATTTAACAGGCACGTTTATTTAAAAAAATCCTTACACTTTACTTTAATTTCTATGACTCATATCTTGTGGAAATTACCCTGATGCTGCATCTAATCTGCATAAGTAGCACATCATTTCCAAAGTATTTCTTTGTGTGGTAGGTAGGAAAGGACTGCAGCATTAAATTAGTGTAAAATGCATGGAAAATCAGGGATTACGACAGTGACCACATTTGTCCAGTGTGAATGAGTAACTGCAGAACAAATACGTATGATACACATTTCTAAGCAGTACATCCCATCATTTCTATGAAACATGCCTTGGGGGGAAAAAATCACTCACAAAAATTCCCTACCTACAGAAACCAATAACAGTGTGAAACTTATCAGTACCGCCATTGGACAGGATTTAAATATGTTTTGATATTAGGATGTAGAAAATATTTTGTACTACATTATTGTTAATAGTCTTTTTTTCAAGCACTGTCAGTACTGCTAATTAAAGCCTACATATAGTGTGTCTTAAAGATATGCTGAGGAGATGTCAGCAGTGATATAAATGTGTAACACTGTGCCTCCTCCTCCCTATACTGTAAGTAGCCAGCAACAGCCCACAGGGCAGTGGAAACAAGTAGAGTGAACACCAAGTGATGGACTGAGCATGCTGACAAGTGACATGTGACACAAGGAAAGTGATTTGGAAACTCACTTCTTGTAGTGGTGTCAAACCGATTCTTTTAATTGACCTCATTCATTTGGTCTGACCAGCAGCAGTGAAATCAAATCACAACTCACTTGATTCACTTTTGTAAAAAATGACATTTTCACAGGCAACAGCCCTCAGCAACAAAACGATGAGCAATGCTATCACAAAACAAGATAAATAACCTACAGCCTTGAACAATTCAGTTGAACAGAGCACAACTTTATAAGCACAAGCCAAATAGCTAACAGTCTAATAAAAGGTTAACAGAATCAAGAGTTACTTTCCTTTGCTGTTCCAAATAAAGGGTCAATTCTTGTCTGAAGTAATGATATATTTGGTCTGATTTCCAGTGCCATGCTCTTCTACAACAGAAAAGGCTAGCTAACACAAAACAGTGTACATTAAGCACATAATTTCCAGCATGGCCTGGATTATTGTGATTTGTTTCAAAAAAAGGTTTTTATTTTAAATTATATGAAAAGCAAAGCAGTGGAAGTTTCCTGGGGAACCACATGATTTAATGACATGTTCATCCAAAAATATTTTTAAGTGCTCTTTTGTGCCTTTAACTACAAAATGAACTGTGAAATGGTTGCAAAGTTCACTACAATCAACACAATCAACAAGTCATTTCAATCCCCTTCCTTTGTTGTGGAGATGACTCAACTCAACCTTTGTGCAAACAGTCAGCATTCAGTTTGTTGGCCAACAAAAGCCGACTGAGGCTGAACTCATTACAGACCTCGGCCATTCAACAGCCAATTTCCACACTTCCATGATTCTCTGGCAATATGATTTCATTTCTTGAACAATTGTTCCACCTTGTAGAGGCCAATACAGAACTAAATGTATTAAAGCCAATATTGTAATAAAGAACTGATAATATAGGTAGATGAAATCTTGAACCAATGATGTAATAACTGTTTTTCCAACAGTGCAATAACTGATTACATTATTAAGTCATTACATTATTGTTCTTTTTTCTGAATAATGTATCATTAATACATTATTGGTAAAATATTTTATAACCTTTCCTAATTTTCAATAACATTAAAGGTAATTTGAGTTTTATGACATTATCAGCATTTATTACAATATCAGCATTAATGAAGTTATATAGTTATATATCTTGTTCTATGTTGCTTTGTACAGCTCAATGTTTAACATTAGTATAATCGATGGCACTATAATGAAATCCTGGCTTAAATTAGCGTTCTAACAAGGAGCTATACAGTTACATCTCTGTGTACGTTTACTCACCCAAGTCTTTGTAATCTTTTTGTCACATCTGCCAACTGCATCTGGTGGCTGACATTTTGCATGTGCACGTTTTTCTTTTTGTGCACGGTCTCTGGAGAAATGCTCCTTTGCTCCTGAAATTGCCAAACACATTGAAGGAGTCTCATCCCATTTTGGACTGGCAGCTGTAGTCATGTGTAGAATTACAGTCTGTTCACGCTTGGGTTAAATCTACAATCCCTACACACCACAGGACTTGTTCACAGGAGTGTACTATAAACCAAGATTATAGGGTTAGAAAGCTAACTTCAGGCTTAAGTCTGAGTTTTCTATGCTGCGAAAGTGGCTTACTTTTACCTGGCATGATCGCCATGGTAACTCATGCTGCATGCCTAACCTGCTAAGGGGAAGGGCATGTTCCATCTTCCAGATTAAAACATGAGAGAACCACCCTTTACACTTCAGTGGAAAATGCATTGACAGAGGTACATGGATTGCCAGGGGTTCATCAAGATCATTCAGAGACCAGCAAAATCCACTGACTTTTCCCGATGATGTTCTTTTTGGAGGATACTGATTCTCAGCAGAGGGAATACAATGCTAATTATTATCTGACATGTAGTCCAGTAGAAGTGTAGGAGTCCACCATGTCTTTCTCCTCTCATTTTTTTCCTCTCCGCTGAAGGCAATATGTGCACTTTTACACAGCCTGAAATCCATACATAAAAGACTGATGAAGGCACAGAAACTACTCACCACTTTAGATGATAATTTGAACTTCATTCCAAGCGCACTTGACACTGCAGGGATGTACAACTAACATCAATAATGTTGCAAATAATCCTTATAGGGCATTTATCACAGATGACATTTAATCAAGATCATTTCACTGAAAACAGCTTTGATTGATTGAAGTCAAGTCAAAGCTTATTTTAAGTAAATTTCACATGAATGTCAATACAGTCGGATGCAAGTGGGACAATGTGGTGAAGAGAATAATCCACGCGCCACACACGCACACACACACACACACACACACAGCGGCCTTAATTGTGGGATAGCAACAGGCTGGGTCTCCTTTGTGGGAAGTTTATGAGTAAATGTTGGAATGATTGCTTAAGCTGTCAGTATTTTTAATATGCTGCAGGCTATTAAGTTTACTGTTTAAAGGCTCTTGAATATGCTGTATCACATTACAAATAAACTGTCATTAGTGAGAGTGTATTAAGTGTTTAGGTAAAAAGGGGCGCTCTGGCCTGTGGAGCCTGTTGTCTAGTAACCAGAGGGTTCCTGATTCAATCCACAGCTCCTCCAGAGAGCGTGTTGAAGTGTCCTTGAGCAAGACACTGAACCGCTCCTGATGAGCAGGGTGGCGCCTTGCACGGCAGCCTTGGCTATCAGTGTATGAATGTGTGTGTGAATGGGTAAAAGTGAGGCATATGTTGTAAAGCATAAATGCAGTTACTTTCCCATTTACCAAGGTAAAATCTATCAACTTTACATGAATTGCAATTCTTTGTCTGCTTTCTTCTCTCTGGCCTTGGCTACAGTGACAGTGTTGCTTTTAACCACAAATATATGTTTAAATTCCGCATATCCTTCAAGGATTGTTATTTTTTTCCCTCTGATGAAAAATACAGGACATGATGGCACATCATTTAGTAGACCACTGCTATAGGCGCTAGTTTTATGGTGATGTGTGCAGAGCCTGATTGTCCACCCAGGCCTGGCGAGAGTGTTTGTTGGAGCTGAATGAAGAGACACAACAAAGAGTCAGGGTGAAGCTCAAGCATGTGGCATTTATTTGGCCCACACACAGTGCATGCACATTGTCCCAACACCTACCAGCTCTTCTTTGCACAGACTGGCAACCTCATATAGAGAATCAGGAACATACAAGTGCAGGGTACACTATGTACACAATCGTACATAAAAAAGCAATAAATATTTACAACCAATACATAAATGGCATTGCTGAAATTGTTGAAATCTTCCCAGAAATACTCAAAGGTACATGGGCCCCAGGGGAAATTCTTTTGTCCTGCCATACATTGCAATTGAGCTCAATGTACAGTAATTAAGCATGAGTCTCACAGTTAACCAAGATTAAGCAAATACTTTGCAACAATTGAGTAATGAGAACATAATATTTGTCAATTAAAAGGTGAACAATGAAGCAGAACAGCACCAGTGTGTTTGCTGGGTCTGTAACACTCATCACCTCCAGTGCAACAAACAACCAACAAACAAATCCATGAATCTGTAAAAATATTCAGTGTGTGGTATTTGAATTGTATGCAAATACGTGCAAATGAGTGCAAATACATCAATTACTCCATATCATGCTCATTAAACTAGTAACAGATACGCTCTGTTACACCAACTAATGTAAAGAAAGCCTGAGCACGTTAAGCTCCCTTTGCAGAACAGCCCGCTGTACCTGTACTGAGACCGCCTGTCACACATGCAAACAAGCAGGCATGGGCATTTTCTACTGAGAACAGTGAAGAAAGTTCAAATAACCAAACATCAGAATTAAAGCAGGTGCCTAAGAGCAAGCATGTCAACAGAGATGGCAATATCCACAGCATAAAACCTTGAAAAAAAGTACCTACTAAATTTTAAACCTCCATCACTGGCTTTACTGCATTGCAACATTTTGACCAAGTAAGTTTTCCTCAGGGAAAATATGTAGTAATACCTAATATCCACAACATATAAAAATTTAAAACTTTGGTTAATAAACGGCACAGAAACCTACCAGTCCTAAAGAAAAAGAGCACCTGATTCGACAGCAGTCCACGAGCCACTGCATCACACCTCAGTCCTTTATAATCTTGGAGTGTGTGATCACTATCACAGGTCAGACTACTGGGCTCTTCTTCTTATCCTAGACACCCTGCTGTTTGCTGCTTCGGTGAATGAAAAATACATCACTTCCTTTGAAGATGTCCCCGCTCTCAGGTATCAACAGCACATGTAAAAGCTTTCATGAACTGGGTGCATGTAGATTCACTTTTGTATAATAGCAATCAACAATAGAGTGTGCTCACTAGTGCCAGTTTGAAGACTGGTGGCCAAAAGTTGTGCTTCTAGTTTTAAAGAGGTTTTAAAGTGATGCTCCTACACATTAATTACTCCAAGGAGACTAAGTTTGCCAAGCAGCTCACAGAAATTATGCCTGCAAGAAAATGTCACCAAAAATCAATTTATTATTTTTTTTCCTGCACATGCCCAGACAGGGGTAGCTCACTCATCCTGTCCTTGAAACCATTTTTTAAAAATGTTTAATTCATGGCCGACTTAAAAATGCTGCACTGGGGGCTCACCTGCTCTAATGCTGTTATCAGTCGCTGCGAGCATTTGGCACTAATCCTATTGGTCCTCCGACTGTTCAGCTCTATAACTCTATAACCAGGAATTCTATGAACAGCCCATGAATCAAACTTAGGTTACTGCTCAGTGCTTCATAACATAAGCAAATGTCTTATAAGTGCAAAGGTAACACAGGCATGGTAACACAAAGGTAAATAAGTCACAGATCTAATTCATTCAACAGGTACAATTTCTTTCAAAAGAGCAGGTTGATGTAAAGTCTGGCTTATTGTATCTTATGTCGGTAAAGTTACATACAATAATTTGTTTTGTAATCATAGGAGGGGGATAAGAGAAGATGGAGAGTAGGTAAGAGTAAGATTAAGTTGAGTAAAGTGATGGAAAGGATCGATAAGACTAAGAGTAAGAGTAAGAGAAAATTAAGGTAGACCTAAGTGTGATGTTCGACCCAGAGAAGAGCTAAAAGGGACCAAACATGGGTTAACAACAATGTAATGGCTCTTGATTTGGTAGTGGAGTTATTATCACAAGTGTAATCCCTGTCGCACTGACAGAAGCATTTGACCCTGGCATGTCTCAGCTGGCCCACTCCCTGAAACACTCCACTCAGGAAGATGTAAGACCAGCCTTCAGACTGGAGTAATATGCATTAATTACACACCATGCTGATTAATATCCTGCACTGGAAAAAACAGCCTAGTTCGAGCCTTGAGACGGGAGTGCATCAGTCCTTTATTGACTGAGATGTGGCAGCTATTTTTATGTTGTGTCAGACACTTTTCTCAGCCCGAAGGCTACTGTCTGCAAGGGTGGGCACCATGTTGTGGAGATGTCCCTGACAAGTGGAACAGCAAAGTGCTCTTTATGCCATTGATGAATGCCATATATGTATTTGCCCTCCTGCTGAGAAAAACAAAGAATGTTTAGAATTGCAAGTTGTTTGCTTCTATTCTGCTTCAGGGAATGTGTGACAGTGACAGGCACTCCAATGTTGTTTCCAATGTAGGACAAGCTCTGTATACGATGCACACACCCTCCAACTTGTTGGGGTGCTAACTATGATTTAAATGCTCCACATTCGTAATTACTAGACAACTCCAGACAGCCTGTAGCAGGTTACATCAGACACAATTCATTTCAGAAACTAAGCTCTCTGAGACATACAAACAATTTCTATAACTTGTATAGCTTTTTAGTTGCCATTCAGTACTGTGGTTACCACCCTGACAAGGCCCAGCCATTCAGTTTGATTTAATATAGGCCAAACTGGGAATGCATTTTCCCAAGGCCCCCAAAAATCTGATCCAATTTGGTCTCAAGGTGGCTATGCCTCATACATTCCCATGATTTTGATGAGCAGGAGCCTCAGGGGAAGACAACAAAGACTTAATGAATGAGCAGTGTGACATTTTGGCCTTATGCAAAACCTGTGGCCCATATATCAACCCCTGTGAACCCACTTTCACACCTGTAGTATCAGAACTACTTTAATGATCTGGTGAATCAAAGCTCTGAAATTATCAAGAGTGTTGAATATATGGACAAAATTATACCTTCAATTTGTGAATGGCCCAGATTTTTTTAACATAAAACAACAAACAAGAAATAAAGAACTCACTTGCTAACTTTTTCAAACTGATTTTGATTACAATATTTTACAAATCAAATACAGGAATGCCTGTGTTTTTATTAATTATAAAAGAGTAATGTTTCCTGTTTCTTATATGCCCCTCCTCCTCTTCCTCCTCCTCTACAGGCATCTTTGGTAATTTCATTAGAGACTGAGGTTTATACACTACAGTATTTCAGGAAGAAACATTTCTGTTTATGACTTGAAGGCCAAGACATAACAGCAATTCATTTCAAAAAGCAAGGCAATGTGAAATGCAGTAAGATTGATATTGGATATTGCTACTGAGGTGGTGTTTACTTTTTTGCCCGAGACAATACCAAGGGCACTTAATTGTAGAAAAACATGAGTCATATAATAAAAACTGAGTTGATACAAAAAAAAGTGAAAGAAATCACTGTCAACCTTTCAGCTGCTCAATATCAAGATAAGCATTAGGCTGCACAATGCCCTGAAGTGAGTGAATTTTCATAGTCCCTAGTGACAATAACAATTATGTAGCCCTCTGCACCTTTCAAGTTGCTTAGACTAAGGTATATGTATATAGTTTAATATAGTTTAATCCTGTAAAGTTTAATCATTTAAAAATATAGACACTTTACAGCCCATTTATGTGTAAATGGGTGTTTGTTTGTTTGTTTGTTTGTTTGTTTGTTTTATTCTTGTATGCTTGAACTCTGTGGCACATGTGCATGACTTACATGCTGCTCCTGTGCCTATGCTTTCATTGATTATGGTGGAAGCATTTGGTCACAGCACCTGTTTCACAGTTAGGTCAAAGTAAAAATATATAAATAAATAAAAATGTAATTTTTATCTAGGCATGTATTCAACTCTTTTATTTTAATATTGTTGCAATTACATATAGCGAATAACTCTATTATCTAATAATAACATTTACTTGCAAAGTCACCTTTGTGTTGACATTAACACAACTAGTTAGCTACAGTGGCCTATGTTCTTTCTCATATTTATCTACCAAGCCTTTCGTTTCAATGGGAGCAACAAAGCTCTGGTAAAAACAAAAAAGTTTAACATTTATTAGGGATCATTTTTGAAAATATTATTTGTAAAAATCCCCTAAAATTTGAATGAAACAACACTAAAATATTGCATTACAGTTGTTGTGTATGATTTCACACTAGATAATGCAATAGAAAAATATACTCAATATCATATAAATCTTCTGACCATGTGAGATAGATGTCATTGAAAACTATTCCTGATTTTTTTTTAAATCACATAGTTTTATGGCTGTAGGTTCATAAAATATCAAGACTTTCATCCCATAATCAGCCACAGAATGCTATAATCCTCTCTCAGTTCAGATGATTTCATGACATGCATTGCCTTTTTAGTGGATAGCTGTAAGAACCCTACAGAGGGAAAAACAATGACACATGATAAAGCCTATAAGCTAGAGTCAAATCCAAAACATGGCAGATACATATGCGTTTTAATATGCTAAGCCACCAGATGCCTCATATAGTCCCCTTTTATTGTTTTTACAACTCACGAGTAGGTGATGAACCTTTTGTCACTTCACAGTACACGCAAAGGGCTTTAGCAGCTTTGGCTGTAGCTCATTATCCAGAGCCTTCGAGATTAGAGAGCGGCTTCTCTTGCCACATGTGAACCTCGATTTTATGTCCTATATGACAGACAATAATTGAAATCAGAGCTTCAAAGAGAAGTAGAACTATTGGAAGAAGAAAACTAATTAAAACAAAAGGAAGAAATAAAGTTAAATCCTTGGTATATAATGGGGTTAAATCCATTTTTACCATCAAGCATAAGTTTGGGGTTTAGCTGCAAATAAAGTTAGATTTTAGATTAGCTAGATTTTAGATTAGCAAGCAAGAAAGAGAGACAGAAGGACACCTGATGTTCTCTGATATTATATGGCAGAATAAAATGCAGAACGAAAAAGTTTTGATTAGTGATAATTTAACACTCTACCTTTGACATACCAGGACTGTCTGCATGATTTCGTGTGCTTTGTCCTCACCATCCAGCTGCTTGTGGCAGAGTTGGGCTATTAGATTATTCTACTGCAGCTTGTAGGCCTTCTAAATTGCAGGGTAGCGGGATGTTCTTTGAATCTCATCAAGTGAAGAATGGTCAATCATATTCAGGCTAAGAGTCTTGGGCAATTCATCCAGTCCCACAAATGTGTCTCTTTTAGATAAGGTGGATCCTGCAACCAACAAGTCAATCACTGGCATTTTCCCCAAATCAGGGCATGATGTCCAAGTACCAGAATGTCCACCATGGTGACTCCACTTGATTCTCATCTGCGCTCCAATATGGATTGAATCCAGCTCCACAATGGGTTGACCACAGCTCTGGCACAGCCTGAGAAGCTGCATGATGTGTTTGTCATACACAATAGTCTTAAATCCTTTCCACTTGTCAGAATCTTCTTCCTCATCCAAATGGGACTCTAAGGATGATTTGCTAGGGTCCATCTCTGCTATGAAGCTTTCATCACCACTTTCTCCGGTTACGTCACAACTATAAGTTGAGTCTATATGCTGTTGTGGTGTAAAAGATTCATAGGTACAGTGCTGCACTTAGGAATATGCACATAAAGAAAGAATATATTTTAGATGGTTGGATTGATGAAAACGATGTTCCACATTTTCCAAATTAGCGTGTTCTAGAGCTGTGAGGATTTCTTATGTAATCTACGGCATTGCTTATGAGTATTCCAAATTTAAAAAAATGATAAATTCCAGGAGGTCTTGATTGTTGACATCCAATGTAATTTGATTACAGACTGAGGTACAGCATTTCAGGTAGAAGCATTTATGTTTATGACTAGTAGCTCAGAACACAACAGCAATTAATTTAATAAAGTCAGGCAAAGGAAAAACTTAGTTGATAAATAAAAGAGATCACTGTCAACCTTTCATTATTAGTTGCTCAATTTTAAGATAAGTATTAGGCTGCAGAGTGCCCTGAGGTGAGTGAATTTTCATATTATGGCCCCCTGGTAGTGACCATAACAATTATGCGGCACTCTGCACCTTTCAAATTTTCCATCCGTTGACGAAGACAAGGTATCATACACCCATGTAAAATCATTCTTACATGAAGTGTTGATGAAGGCAAATCAGAACTTGCCAACTTGCTACGCTGGTATCAGTGACTGATATTGAAAGCAGCATGTCTGGACCAGTAGTCCACTCTTTCTTTGGTAAATCGTGCAGATCCACACCATTAACAGAACATAGATTTTCTTTGTAGCGGTCTGCGTTGCTTCCTTTGTTAGCGGTTTTCCTTTGTGCATTCTGTGTACATTACTGCCCGAAAAAGCCAGTAAAAATCTGTTGAACAGTGCAGCAAAATCAAAGTGTACAGCATACAAGCTGAATGTAAACAAAAACTGCTACCCTCTAATAATGGTGGCACAATCCTCCATTACCAAGGGTGAACTTCAAGGGTGTTTTGAGTTCCATAACAGGATTTGACTTACATCAGGTTTAAGTTTCATATTTATTGCCTGTCTGAAGAATGTGCAGATATATCATTTAGGATTGAACAGGCTTGCAGACTCAAACTATTATTTAGGTTACATCATGAGCCATTTTGATATACAGCTCCTACATAAATTGGATTCCAGGCTTTGATCACTTCAATAAAAATGAAACCGTTAATTCTCAAAGTATAGAAGTCAGTTCTCAAGCTGCACAATTTACTCTTATTCCATTTTTTAAAATTCATTAGAATACTTGTCAGGGTTAAGGTTAAAAACTTCATCATAACCTACTTATTAGCCATTGTTTTTATATTCAAATGAAACGCACCTTGAATATTCATCTTGTCTGTGCTGTAATAAGTAACCTAGCTGCTCAGAGTAGGTCAGTACATTTCTTTGCAATCATGAAACAAGCTAAACTGTTTAATCAACATTAAAGTATCAATCATGAAAGCTACAGCATCAGTTAATGCCATTCATGAGCATAATATTAACATTTACATCAGCATTTGTTACTTGAATTTAAAATTGGTTGTGGTTCTTCTTGTGCAGGCATATTTAAATCAGGCAAATGGTTTGTCGACTCAGACGACAATCCCCTGCACACATTTTTTCCCTCATATAAAGCCTTTAACTTACCAGGTAAAGTCCAAAGCTATTACACATGACATTTAATTTCCATATGACATGCAAGACTTTTTAATGAAACTTTTTCCACATGGGTGGGCTTGGACGAGGACTAAAAATGAGGGAAGATGTGAACTCACTTATGCTTCAACACTTTCCTTTCTCTGCCTGCCTTGGGTCTCTAATATCCTAACCCCCTACTTTTCCTCTTGTCCCTCAAATGTTATTCCTTGTTTTGCCTCTCTCTCCTCTGTATATCCCTCCGTCTAATCTGCCCCTTCCCTCTCTTTCAGCCTTTTCTTCTCTCTTTATCCTCCCTCTCTCCCGCCTCACTCTTCTCTCATCCAGTTTCTCCCTTTCCCTTTGCTCTCTGCTGTTGCTCATTTAAATGTCACACTTTAATTTTAAGTTGGATCATTTTCACTGCCAGAGGGGTATGAGGGAGGAGACAGGGCGAAAAGGAAAGACAGAGGCATAAAGGGAAAAGGAGGCAGAACACAGAAGCTGCAAAGGTAGAAAATTTACACCTGAAGTACAGTGAGAGACAGAGAGAGAGAGAGTTGATGCTGGAAGTGAGTAATATTAGCGATGTAGTCATGACTAGAGCGGCAAACCTGGCAATCCGCCCTCACCTCATCTCCACAGAGACAATGTTACATCAGTAACTGACAGCAGCCCTGCAAAGTGAAGGTAGATCCTCAGGCACAACATGGCACAGTCCAGCGTTTTTCATAATGCACTGCAGGTTTGACAGACTCCAGGAAACGTGACCATATTGCTCCTGTTTGAGCATCTCTACAACGGCTGGCTGATGCTTTTAGGACTGATTTTAAAATTTCATGCGCTACATGGATTTGCACCTCAACATATCAGTGATCCTCTACGTCTTCTATGTACCCGCACATAGCCTCAGGTGGCTCCCTTGCAGTTATTCCTGTCTTGCCTAGTGAATAAAGGTGATCAAGCTTTCACAGTCCAAGCACCCAAACTCTGAAGTTTTGCCTGAGGCCATGAGACTAGCAGATTCTGTGTCATCTTTACAAAAAAATAAAAAAAAATTACTTGTTCAGAAAAGCCTTTTTTGACTTGTAGCCCTTTTATTGATTTATTATTTATTTATATTGTGTGCTGTGCACTTTTTATCCATACTTTTTCCTTTTCTAATATTCTGTTGTTTTTGTCTTTTTCTTTCAAATTTTCTTTTACATTTATTCTCCTCCTTGCTTTGCCCACATTGTGTGCTTGTGTCTCCGAGTGGCCCTTCTAGTTCAGTATTAGCATTGGGCCGACACTATGACCTTACCCTGTGAAGCGTGACCTGGTGCATGGTGCATAATCAAGGCTTTGGCTGAACCAGGTGTTTTGGATTTGGATTGGTTTCTTTTGTTTTGTTTTGTTTTGTTTCTGAGCATCAGCCAATACCCCTGATTTTGGCCCCCCATTTTAAGATCAAACTTTAATGACCACTGTGGGGAAATTGGGTCACTGCAGCAGCAAAAGAGCAGGACATAGATATGGTTTCAGGTTTCTATTTGAACTTACAAGGGAAAGCAATCTAAGAAAATTCAATCCAGATTTGTGAACAGGCAAAACTCTCCATCAAAGCTGCAAACAACATGAATCTTGATACCATCAATGAGACAAATCCCGCTGTTGCTCATGCAGGTAAGTCACAAGAGCTTGTCAGTGATGCAGGTCGGGGTGTTGTCCCTGGATGGTGATAAAAAAAAATGAAGCTTTGAACAGTCATTTTTCTCACTTCTAGCTTTGGGAGACTGATGTTTTTGTTGAGAAATAGTGATTGAGCTGTTTTGGAATAGTGTTATGTGAATTCTGTTTTAGGGTGGCTTTCCCATAAGCAGATCTCCCTGAAATAGAGCCACTAACAGATGTCAGTGCTCTCTCTCTCTGTTGTTGGTGTGTGTGTGTGTGTGTGTGTGTCTGTGCATAAGCACACGGGTGCATGCCTGTAAGACCACTCAAAAGCTGCATGCTTCTTCTGCCTGGCTTCTGATGGCACTTAGCCTGGCATGCCTGGGTAAGCACTGGATTGCTGTGCTGTGCGTGTGCGTGCGTGTGTGTGTGTGTGTGTGTGTGTGTGTGTGTGTGTGTGTGTGATGACAGGCAGAGCAATACCAACATAAGATACACAGAGAATATTCCTCCCATCTCGCCTGCCCTGTCTGTCTGGTCTCCCTTTGTGTCTGTGTTTCATTTATTTTGCCTGTCTGCTTACTTGTCTGTGTATCTCAGTTTACCTGCCTTTCTGTTTGTTTGCGTGTCTGCCCATCCATATGCCCGCATATTTGTCCATCACCTTGGCTGTCTGCCAAACCTTTTGGCCTGTCTATCTGTCTGTTTGTCCATCTACCTTCCTCTATCACTGTCCGTCGCTCTGTGCATCCCTTGGCCTCTCTTTTGGTGCGCCTGTTCATCTGAATATGTCTGCTTGCATGTCTGCCAGCCTATACTTGTCTGCCTGTGACCTTTACACTCGTCTATCTACCTGCATCCTTTCACTGTCGACACTGAAGCTTATTCTATTGTTGCTGTGAATGCATGTCCGTCTATAAGCGTCAACTAATGTCTGAGATGTGAATGTTGAATGTGAATATAAAAATGTCTTTGTCACCGTGCTTCTCTGTCTGGCTAAAACCTTTTGTCCACTGTGTTTTCTATCTCCGCTTGAAACTGTCTAACTCCCAGTCTATCTGTCTGTCTGCCTCTATTTGACTTTGTCTATCTATCCTTTGTTTGCCTGACCACCTTGTGTGTTTTTATGTCCAGATCTCTGTCTACTCTGTGTCAATTCATCATCTGCCTCTCTCTCTCTCTCTCTCTCTCTCTCTCTCAGCTAAGCTCTTATTTAAATATGCTCGGTTCTAAGTCAGGATAATTTTCTCAGCAAGGGGGAAGGAGGGAAGAGGTGGGGGGAAAACAGCTACTAATCAGCAAGCATGTGCAAAAAAAAAAAAAAAAAAAAAAAAAAAAAGGAGGAGAA
>OMLF01046329.1:0-13137 GCA_900302615.1 Holocentrus rufus
GTTGTGCTCCACCTCCAAGGCCTGCTGTGCTGACCCCGTCGCTGGTCCTGTCAGTCTGGCGTCTGCTTATGCCTCTGTTCCGTCCCGGCTGTCCCAAGGGCATGGAGCTCCCAGGCTGCTCCAACACCCACCCACGGTGATCGGAAGACTGACCAAGCACCTGCAGCAGACTTTGAGGGGCACCGCAGAGACTCACGCACCCACGCTCTCTGTGTTCAGTGAGACAACAGCCAAAGTGATCACATTACCTCAATAAACAATAGGGCATGTCCAGCATATTAAATACCACCAACCTGCCACCTACAAGCCTACAGACAGAAAGAACCAGTGCACCGACCAAAATCTCGTACCTGTGTTCAGTGAGACAACAGCCAAAGTGATCCTCTCCACTGTGTGTGTCCCACTAAATAGGCTGCCAAATGAAGGGCACACCCAGGCACACCTGCAGGCCATTACCCACCACCAGCCAATCCACGCTTTGTGCAACAGCCACACCCACCACCAAACAGAAAATCCCAAGTGCTGGCACTGCACACACTGCAACCCAGGCCGATACAGGTCTACCCTGTTACAAAAGCATTCCAAATAAACCGTCTCGCTTCTTACTTTTAGTGCTCAAATATTGTCTTTTTTATGTGCTTTTGGTCTTCATATATGAACTGTGCTAATGAATAATACTAAAACTAAAAGTCAACCGGCAAATGACATGACTACAGTTATAATATTTGGATGATGATAACGTGTAGAAAAACCATGGGAATTCAGTAAAACACACTCATTTCTCACAGTACTGACAGCAGAGTCACTACAGGATTAACCTTATCCTGGATGTTAGCCTGGTCTGGAGCAGGCGAGCTGCAGAGACTAAATCACCATGGTTGCTTGTCCAGGATAAACCTGGCCTGCTTTCGTGCAACCAACTTGAGGCTAGCTTTATCCAGGATAACCAATATTTCCAGGCTTAATCCATTATCTTGGTTTTGTGTAATACCCCTCTGGAATAAGCACAAAATTTGACAGTTGAGTTGACATAGTTCTTGTCAGCCTTACCCACTGTTAAATTACAAGCTTTTTGCATCTTTTTTGTCAGGTAAATATGATGGTTCTTACTTCAATCATGCCTCAGTTTTGCAAATTGCAAAAATTTTCTGACATCCTTCTTCTTTAAGTTATCATTTGTCTCTGTATGCTCCGCTCTTTTTTATGCACAACTTCATAACACTGTAACTCTGATTTTTTTATACTTCTACTCATACATTTCTTACTCATACTTATTGTGTTCTAAATAAATAATTGTTAATTGTCTAAATGTAATTGTTGATGGAATTATGTTTAATATTCCCCAGTTACAGTGCTAAAGTGAAGAGAAATGTGATTTAGGAATTTGAGCTTATCCTACAGTAAATGTTAATACATACCTCAAAGCAGAACACATAGTGTTCTTACAGTGTAAAAAATAAGCAAGGGCACACACAGCACGTTTAAGTAAAATCATTAATTTATTCAATGGTAATATCCCCTTTTTTTAAAAATAAATAAATAAATACATAAATAAACAACATTTATAAGGATAATGACCAGCAAGATCAAAGGCATTTTGAACAGCAGGAACCAAATGGAGACCAGCCACTTGGTTGTCAGAGTAGCAGCTAATGACAGGTTTGCAATTAAAACTTAACATCAACTCCTTATTAGAGACAAACTCAGTGATATTCACACAAACTCCATAGAGGAGGTGGACAACCGTTGATGGCAGTCATTCTGTAAATGTGAATATGTGAGTGTCTTTGTCCTGTGGTATAGCGGTAATACATTGCTGCAGTTAGGTAAAAGCCAAACCATGTAACTGCAATTTTGCTATTTTTATTTTCTCTAAAAGTTTATATGTTTAGCGCAGTCTCATGACATTTGACCTCTGAAACCTGCCAAAGCATCATTATTTAAGCTACAGGAATACTCCAATGTTTTGGCCAAAATACCGACTTACCCAGACTGAGACAAGATGTGCGATACAATTTTCACATTTTCACTTTCATTAGCCTAGATATGTCAAAGTGAAAAAAATAACTCCAAAGCAGTATTATTTACACAATGTATCATGTGTATTACACGGTAATGCTTTTATTTTATTTTTTAAACAAGATTAATTTTAGGAGAAGTTAGATGATAGGAACTATAAACGCTCTGGGGTTATAGTTCCTATAGTTTTTTGTTTGTTTGTTTGTTTTTAAATTCCAAGATGTGTATTTCAAATACACATTATACATTATATAAAATAGTTTCAGAGTTGCTATAAGATTTATTTTTTCATTTGACAGAACTTGGCTAATGACTTCTGTAGACTTCAAGTCTTTATGCTAAGCTAATGTGAAATGCTATCCACTGGAACCATAGCAGTGGACCTGCAGAAGTGAAAATGGTATTGAGCATCTTGTCTCACTCTGGGTAAGTCAGAAAGAAGGGTATTTTGCCCAAAAATGTTGGAGTATTCCTTTAAAATATGTGGGTGACAATGCAAAACCATAATCATTTTTGTGTTCATATGTGATTTGTACCCAACAGCAGCACTATCAAAACTCTATGTTGGTCATTAGAAACTAAGCTGATAGTTGAGCTATATGTCCCAGAGAAAGATGTAATTACATATCATATACCACTTGCATACACTTATTTTGTGGATAAGGGTCTACATTGTCAGCAATACAGTCACAGAAGTCCATTCATTTCCTACAGAGGAGGTAAGCTTAGCTGAAAAAAAAAAACAGTTGGCCAAGGCTGAACCTTCCATGTTCAGTGAGTAGGACCAGAGCTTCTGATTGCAACTCTGCGTGGTCTGCATCCACAGTTTTGAGAAGGCAAATCATGCGTTTTTCTCTGGTCTGATTGGTTGTTGACCATTAAACATGGATGGATTTTCCCAGCCACCAAGCTTGATGAGTTTCAACATATTCGCTCACTCAGCTTTATTGGAAATCAAAAGACTTCTGGTGTGTTGTTGATTTGGTTACAGGGCACCTCCTCCCTGCTCATCAGGAGTTGGCATCACATCACTGGCTTAACACACTGCAACAGTCATGGGGGGTGGGGCAGGGGAGTGTTGTCAACACACTTCCAATCATTTATTAATTTAGTTCAATATGACAATTTAAACTGCATTCTATTTACCAGATAGGTTCAAGATTGGATACAAGAACACCTTCATTCTCAAAAGCTGTTCAACATTTAAAGCTCGAAGTAAAAACGTAAACGCTTTGAAGATAAAGTCAAGTGAGCCCAATCTGTAATCTTGCACTCTTACAATCACAGTAGTCTTCTATTTATGTTATCTATCTACTAATCACTTGTTTTCAAGTATGAAATCTCACCATCTTACCAAAAGAGACAAATCCTCGCCCACTAACCCAAGGTGCATTCAACAATATCGCATGATGGGGAACTCTCATCTAAATAAAGGTCCGCAAAATATGGAAGTGCATTTTTCCTGACTTGATTGGTAAATGTGAACCAATCAGGTATTTCATCCACAGGCCGGTACAGACCAGTGCAACAGTGGTTTTGCACCAGTCTGGTGGCTGGAGGCAGCTCTGGGCCAACATGAGATGCACTTTGAGAAAATCAATCCACAGTGGTCCTAAAATCACTTCTTAAAACATATTTCCACTGGCTTTTATATATTTTGCTACAAACAATTTTACTGAGAATATAGTGTCCTCGAACCCTGTTTTTATTTCATGTCTGACTTTTTCTGCGTGTGCGCGTTTGTTTATTTGCAGTGCTTTGGGGAAGTTATAGTTAGCAGGCTTGTATTAATGTTAAAGTTTCTTTTCAACATCATACAATTTGGGCCAGAATCCAGCCAAAGCCTATAGAGAGAGAAAATCGAACCATGGCCATTGACTGCTGTGACAGAAAAAAGAGTCGAGTTTAGTCCTTTGGCCATCTGGGGCAGTGCTGCTAAACAGAGCAGAATGTATGGCAGTCAAGGGACTAAAATGATCACTACATTTGATTCCAAATATTTACAAGCAACTGGACCACTAATGTCGTTGTTAAACAACCCAATATTTATTGTAAAAACATAACCATAAATTGAAGTGAAAACCATAGTTGTAAAATTATGAAAATTCAAAATATTTCAGCCAGCACTGAAGCTTGTGAATGCCTGTGCTGACTGGCTGCATAACCAGAAACAGCTCCAGATTTGATTCATCCAGGCACACAGAAATGTGGTTCTTCTTACCCTCTGTCTGGTAAGTTTCACCAATGCACAGTCAACGTTATTACAATTTAGAGAGCTAATTATAATATGTTGCCCCCCAGGAGTGGCTTCAGATATTCTTGTAGGTAAAATATCTCCCTATATAGACTATCTCTGGTCTAGCAGTTTGTTGTGCTTTCTGTCCTTCTCATATGCTCGTGATTTGACATTTTGAAGCAACAATAAATTATTCATTCAGACTCAAATATGCAATGTTAAATTTGTTGTTTTACCTAAATGTGCTGTGACACCAAAAGAGCTAAGAACCACTGCAGTACAGACAATACAGTGTAATACAGTATACGCTTACTACAAGAGTTTAATTCAGCACACCTTGCTTTAAACAAACTGATCAAAGTGGTTTCCCAGAGTGCCAGAAAAGACAAGCTCTCATTCACTGGTCCAAGTGTCAGGTACATCTCAAAGTCAGCGGCTACTTTCACAGTTTAACAAGACAACTTTTTAGCTTGTACAATGAGATAACCAACACAGACAAAATTTAACAGCATTTGACTCTTCTCATGTAAAGGCTGCAACTTAACCCCTTTTGGGTCTGGTCTTGAGAATATTTTAGCAAATGTCTGTTTTGTTCTAATTCCATTGTCCAAATTGTGAGTATTTCTATAAAAAAAAAAGAAAATCATTCCGACCTTATCACACTCTAAGGTAGAACTGATCTAAAAATACTTGTGTACAAATACTAGTCTAGCTTAAAGGAAATATCCACCCAAAAACAACTATTAACATGCAGTATGATAGTCCAATAATCAATTCAATTTTTGAAAAATTGTTTCTTAAAATTAGCAGTCAAACAATGGAAACTCTAATTGCTATTTGTGATCAAGACACCCTCTCCAGACCTACTCCAAAGAATGGGGCACTGACTTTATGGTGCGTTCTTGACTAATTTCAAATTCTAACAGGTTAGCAATCCTCTCAAAATTAGTTGCACTTTGTTCAAATCTAAGAGTGCAATTTAGGGTGTATTTCCCCTTAATTAGGATACAGTACATTGTTGCTTAGCTTTACTCATCAAGTGTAATACAGGTGTAACACTACTGTTTCTTCCCTTAGCTGTTTCTCATTTGAAAGAACTATAAAGCAAGATTTTAAATGCAAAAATACAGTTGTCTTATAATTATATATCATCAGTCTGTGATCTGTTTGCCATTGGGAATGAGATACACCACCAACACACACAATGAATCTAGAAATGCAAGGCACATCACCAAAGGCTGTCCTCCAAATTCTAGTGGTAGCAAGACCAATTTTTTTCACTAACAGCCCTGCCACTAGCAATTCTACCAAAACAACTACAGCCATGATTCTGAACTACCACATAATGTTGGCTGTCACAGCCTTCAGCTCTTTTTTCTTATGCTCATCTAAACATTAATTTTCAATAGTGGAGTAAAATAGTGGGCAAAATACTCTTATTCCATTACCTTATTACCAAGACTGAGACAAGATGTTCAATACCATTTTCACCTCTGGACCTCTGTGTGTCCACTGGTTCAGTGGCGAGCATGTTGTGTCAGCTTAGTATAAAGACTTGAAGTCTATAGGAGTTATTAGCCTAGCTGTCAAACTTCTTTATCTGTATACTCAGGCTCTGACAGATAAGGTTCTGAATCATTGTCTGTCCAGAGGAAATCCTCTTCATCCCCTCTAACAAAGTCATCCATGATCAGAAGTGATGTTTTTGAGCTACCTAGCTGGTGACCTAAGTTGCACTCATCTCAGAGTGAGCGCAATTTGTGCTGGATCTAACTATACTACAGTATATCCAACAATCTAACTTCTAAAACTTCAACCTGTATTTCAAATATATATGATACATTGGAGTTGCTGTAAGGTTTATTTTTTGACATTGACAGAGCTAGGTTAATGACTCCTGTACACTTCAAGTCTTTATGCTAACTAACACGAAATTATATGCATAGGAATTGAACCAGTGGATGTACAGACGTGAAAATGGTATCGAACAACTTGTCTCAGTCTGGGTAATTTGGAAAAAAAGGGAGTTTTGCCCAAAATGTCGGAGTATTCCTTTTAATATTTTGGGGGGAATTTGTTACAACAAAAGAATTGCCAACCAGCATTTCCAAAGTTGGCAGATAACACATATCTTTGTCCTGAATGAACCTGTTGACTAATATGGATTTGTACAGAGTGCACTATCACTCGACCAAAAAGCAATTGGTGAACTGATTCAAAGTATTGTTCGAATGATCGATTGATGTGTGAATTGACCCATAGCTACAAAATTCAGTTACTACCTCTCACTGCCATTTGGGGCCACCAAGGTGCAAAGTTGCCTTGTGCAGCTTTAAGAGAGTACATCAATTACATCACTGTGTGCATCACACTAAACAAAAACCACAAAACAGTGCAGAGCAATCTGTCATCGGACAGGTGTAAATATCATTTCATTTTCACCAGAATACCACGTCAACTCCTCATGACCACCATGTTTTCACCCATGACAATCTTCTGAGTGATAAAGTGATTACAATCAATAGTATGAACTACTAGAAATGACAAATCGGTATTACAGTCATATTAGTTTTTACAATACACTATGCAGTGATTACCTATGAATTGCTGATACAGACCAGGGCAAAATAGAGCTTGACAAATATTTGCAAGTGCTGTCAAATGCAGTATTTACCAAATCCCAATGATATGACAACATGCAGTTAAGCTTTTTGTCTTTTTTTTCCACTGTTGCTGCTCAAGTGCCACATCAACCACCTCTCAAGTTGCCGAGACATACAGCAATGCAACCTTTGTTTGCCCAGGTCTGTGCAGAGATGTGAGAGGTTACGGCTATTTTTTTTCTCATTTGTGTGTGTTGCTTATGTAGGCTAGTAAAACCCTGAAGAAATAATCCTTATTGGTACTAAGCCCTTCGAATCATAAATAACACAGCTCTGGGTTGGCCTAGGTGGCTGTGACAGTCTGCTACAACTCGGGGAGGAAGAAGAGAGAGAGAGATAGAAAGAGCAAAAGAGGTTGTAATTGTAGAAAAATAAGGTAATCTTCTGCAGGTTCTCTTAGGCTGTGAAAGCGGCGGCTATATAGGTGTTATAGCTGTTATAGATCCCTGGAACTCTAATGTTTGGCCTGTAGTGTGCATTGGATAAAAATAGTAGTTGAAATCTTTGCAAATATTGATGGATTTGTCCTTGCCTGAAGCAATGAAATGGCAACTCGTATTAGGGGTAGCAGCTGTAAATCCCCTCTGCAGGCGGGCACACACAACTGATTGAATTTCAAGTACTATTCTTACCTAGGTATGACTGAGTTGTAGCTTGTTATTCCTGTACTTTATAGCATGGTTAGGAGTTATTGCATTGGCATTGAAGGCTAGGATTCAGTCCAACTCCTATCACGCTGTTTTTTTTGTTTGTTTGTTTTTTTTTCAAAAGTCACACAAACATAATCAGAGGCATAGTTTAGATTATGTAAAAGTGCATTGACTATTACCAGAAATTTACAGTTCTCTGAATAGAAGGTGTGTAAATACAATTGTGAAATATCATGTTTAAGTATACATTTAAAACCAAATAATCCTTTAACATTACTTAATGTGATTACCCTGGACCTAAGTCAATCCTAACCTCAGACTGGTGTATATTCAAGGCTGGTGTCTCATTGGCTGCAATAATCTGGTCAATGCAAATTTTAACACACTATGTCCAGGGCATGAAACTAACCGTTTTTGTCATCAAAACCACAGTGCCTGAAAAGTGCAGAATTTCACCAGATACTTTCATATCATAGTTTTTAGAATAGAAAATACTGAGTGACAAACCGGCCTAACTAGGACAGATGTCAGACTTCCCAGACAGCCATAACATGTAATGGCTGGTGATTTGTGTTTCCAGCCCTGGTGACCAGCATTTAGAGCAAAGCAGAATCCTTAATAACACCTTTAGTCTTAGAAGCTCTCGTTTTAGTTACAACAAATATTAAATGAATACTCTACTACGTTTTGGGCCAAATACATTTTGTTCGACTTACCCAGATGGAGACAAAATGTTCAATACCATTTTCACCTCTGTACATCCACTTCTTTGGTTCCAATGGGTAGCATTTTGTGTTAGCTTAGCATATATACTTGAAGTCTACAGGAGTCATTAGCCTAGCTCTGTCAAAGTGAAAAAATAAAACTTACAGGAACTCAGAAGCTGTCATTATTTACACAGTGTATCATGTGTATTTGTAATACACATCTTGAATTTTTTAATTAATTTATTTTTTCAAACGAGACTTGTTTCCATTTGTGTTTGGCAGATATAGTTGTCCTAAAACAACTTTTTTTTTGTTAATTCAATGTTGTGTATTTCAAATACACACGAAACATTGTGTGTAAATAAGACAGCTTCAGAGTTCCTGTAAGGTTTATTTTTCCACTTTGATGGAGCTAGGCTAATGACTCCTGTAGACTTCAAGTTTTTATGCTAAGCTAACACAAATGCTACCCATAGGAACCAAACCAGTGGACGTATAGATGTGAAAATGGTATGGAACATCTTGTCTCTGTCTGTGTAAGTGGGAAAAAGGGTATTTTGCCCAAAAAGTTGGAGTATTCCTTTAACAACCTCATGTTTCTGTTTAGAGATGATTGTATCAGCGGCATCAAGTATTCAAGCACTTCATTTAGAGAGTTCAAATGAGAGAGGTCGCAGCTGCATGAATTTCTATCAACATATGTGATGCAGAATTCATCCTGTCTTGTATGAATTGACTTCACTTTGGGAACTCTTTTGGGTATGACTGTTGAATTGTTTAAAATATGAATGATCATGACAGTATGAACTGTCAGTAGAAAATCTGGTACCACATGCCCTTTTACAGTCAGTATGCTGAGAGAAAACATTATAGTAGCTGCTTTTAAGCTGTGTGTACAGCCAACCAAACCTGGGCCCAGAAGTACTATCTACAAGTGCAAATCCAACACTCAAAACACACAACTGTTCAGTTGTAGTATTCCTAAAAGTATTCTCATTGAAACACTAGAGCCCTAGTTTTGGCCTGGCAGACACACATAGAGATGAAAAAAAAATACAATCAACAATTGAATACAATCTGAATGAAGCGATGGTTTGCTATCAAAGCAACCATTTGAAGTTGAAGTGTACAGCTGATAGGACTTAAGGCCCTTTTTATGTTTTTACACATACCGATTGTGCTTCAAACCACACAGAAGAGGAATTTGAGGCTACTTGTGTTGGCCTGGAATGGGTGAGGGAAGATGAGACTTTACATCTTAGGATAGGAGAGGTAGAGGTAGGGAGAAGAGCTGGATTATAGGTGTTCAAGAAAGCGTGTCAGACTTGGTTGAGAGTGAGACACTACAGGAGATGATGCGGTGCGAGGGAAATTTGAGGGGAGAATAAAAGGAAACGTCCCTCTTGCTCAATTTTTACAAAGTTCTGTCTGTGTGTGGATGGGATCTTCTTGTTTCAGGATGAGGTCTACAAATCACGAGGTCATTCTGCAGGTCCAGCATGTTCACTTTAGTTTCGAAACAAATTCTAGTCCCACTGCTGCTGAACCTCTATATTGCTGTCAACTAGGGCTGGACTGAAATGACTGCATGCCAATAGGTTGGACCAATTTTGTAATTTTATTGAAAAACTAGATACTGCATGTACTGCATGCATATTCACTGTGTATGTGATCAATTCTACAAGTCCTTGAGGAAACCCTAAACCGAAACTATTCATGCATGAACATATTTATTGAAGATTTTTGTCAGATTTGTGCAAAAAATTTACCTTTATTACACAGTTCAACCCTGGGCCATATTTGAATCCATGCCACTGACATTTATATAATTCACACTTTAAACCACTAAGCTACAAGAAAAATCCCTGAATATGTTTTTATAATGACTATGACGCTCACCCTGGGTTTTGGTGGGAAACTGAATACTAGTCATTTTTGGGGATTATTTTTTTGGAACATAAAGAGACCATATCAGACACAATATATCTGCCACTGGCAGCTGCAACACAAAAATATTGTTATTGGTACCAGCCATCAAAAAAGCCATATTGGTCCAACCCTATTGACTCAGAATCTTGACAGTTTTGACCTGATTATTTGTAGATCTCGATGAAAATGAAATACAAGGGCGAATGGAGAGATGGAAAGAGAAGGAAACAAGCAAAAAGAGACTGAAGAAAAAGGAGTAGAGATAGAAAACAGGACCGGAAGCAGAGACAAAGCATTTTTTGGCTGCTGTCTGAACTTCCGAACCACTGAGCCTTCACTCCTGACCCCACCCTCACCACTTCCTGATCCATCAGGCCACAGCAGGGGAGGTGCTCCAAAAGCACCATCTGCGTCGTGACTGGTGCTTGTTCATGATGATGTCCTCCTTCTCCCTCTCCTTCTTGGCGCGTTGGTAATGGTCCTCCTCCTTCAGGTACCACACTGGTGGCCAGCGGTGCTTCTCAAAGTACTCCTGGTTCTCTGTCATGCAAAAACACACACACAGCCAGTGCTCACTGTTATTCCTTCTTTACCCAACAAATAGTGTGATGCTTTAGGCTGTGTACACACATGCTGTTTTATTTTTTAGCTGTCTACATGAAATCTACATGAAATGGGAAGTGGTCATTAAAGGAATACTCCAACATTTTGGATGTTATCACACCCTCTAAATATCAGATTGAAGGTGTACTATCCAACCTCCACTCACTGATTTGTTCTTTTTATAATTAGTTTTCATACTCTCACATAAAGCTAGTTTAAATGAGAAATGGTAGAAAAGTTTACTTTCTGTGGTTTGAAGTATTCCCACTTCTTTGATGAGAAATGGTAGAGAGTAGTTCCCCAGTGGCGTTAATAGGGCCAATAGGCCTTCAAGGACGCTGTGATGGGCCTTCAGCTGCTTAGAACAGTCACTGGAGTGTGTGCAGTCCTGCTGCATGGCAGTCTCATTTGGTTCAGGTCAAGGATATGATGTCCACCAACAGTGTTTACAACACGGATGCAGCAGAGCAGCACAGCCAGACTTTAGTTTCTTTGAGTTTTCTTACTTTTCTTTTTTTTTTTTTTCATTTTAATTAGGAATCAAGAAAAAGAACTGATCCAGTAAAGACTGTATATAGTCATCCATAGACACAAAGCTAAGAGGAAAAACTAGTCCACATAGCAAAAGCAAAAAGCCATCATCATTCATTTATTGTTTGAAAACAGGGAAACATAAATTTTGGTGAAATGTAGTAATTAGAAATTAGTAAATTAAGCAATATATCAATTTTCTATGTCTTTATTATTGATTGATTAACTTCTGATTCTTATTTATTGTCTACTGCTGTGGAAATTTGTCTTCGGCTTCCCTAAGTACAATGAAAATACATAAAATATATGTAACACAGCATTAAAACATACAAAACATACAATATAGAATATACATTAATGCAAATGGGCAGTGGCAGCAAAGAAGTTGTATGTATAAATACACCACAAGTCAAAATTGGCTGGTGTACTTCAACACTCCAGGAGGTCAGGAAAAAAAAGGAGTGGTTAAAAAAAGTGGTAAAAGATGGTGCAAAATAGCCCATGGTTCACATCAGGCTACTGTACTGTGTTCTTGCCCTGTAGACACAGTAACACTGAATAACATGGCTCTGTGGTGGTTCCGACACATGCACTTCTAAAAATCACATCAAAAACATTTTTGATCCCCCTCTTTGCTGAAGGAAAGCACAGTTGTTAACAAAGGCCGCGCCAATAAAGATATGGATTTGGAATTGTTTATTGGATAATATGGATGGAGGAGAGCCGAGTTGCTGTAGGAGGTAAGGACTCCCCGGGGGGAAGGATGAGGGATGAAGTGACGGAGGGATAAGGGGTGAGGGATGAAAGGATGGAGGGATGAGGGGTGATGGATGAGGGGATGAAGGGATGGAGTAAGGGGATAAGGGATGAAGGGATAAGGGATGCAAGGTTGGAGGGATGAGAGATGAAGAGATGGAGGCATAGATGGGAGGGGATGAGGGACGAAGCGACAGAGGGATAAGGGGTGAGGGATGAAAGGATGGAGGGATGAGGGGTGATGGATGAGGGGATGGAGGGATGAGAGGTGATGGATGAGGGGATGAAGGGATGGAGGGATGGGGATGAGGGGATGGAGTAAGGGGATAAGGGATGAAGGGATAAAGGATGCAAGGTTGGAGGGATGAGGGATGAAGGGATGGAGGCATAGATGGGAGGGGATGAAGGGATGGAGGGATGAGGGATGAAGCGACAGAGAGATAAGGGGTGAGGGATGAAAGAATGGAGGGATGAGGAGTGATGGATGAGGGGATGAAGGGATGGAGGGATGAGAGGTGATGGATGAGGGGATGAAGGGATGGAGGGATGGGGGTGAGGGGATGGAGTAAGGGGATAAGGGATGAAGGGATAAGGAATGCAAGGTTGGAGGGATGAGGGATGAAGGGATGGAGGCATAGATGGGAGGGGATGAAGGGATGGAGGGATGAAGCGACAGAGGGGTAAGGGGTGAGGGATGAAAGAATGGAGGGATGAGGAGTGATGGATGAGGGGATGAAGGGATGGAGGGATGAGAGGTGATGGATGAGGGGATGAAGGGATGGAGGGATGAGGGGTGATGGATGAGGGGATGAAGGGATGGAGGGATGGGGGTGAGGGGATGGAGTAAGGGGATAAGGGATGAAGGGATAAGGAATGCAAGGTTGGAGGGATGAGGGATGAAGGGATGGAGGCATAGATGGGAGGGGATGAAGGGATGGAGGGATGAAGCGACAGAGGGGTAAGGGGTGAGGGATGAAAGGATGGAGGGATGAGGGATGATGGATGAGGGGATGAAAGGATGGAGGGATGAGGGGTGATGGACG
>OMLF01046335.1:0-15255 GCA_900302615.1 Holocentrus rufus
CGCGGGGCAGGTGACAGCCCTCCACTGTGAAGGGCCGAGGGAGCCATGACGGATTCCACAGATGGAGCGTGGAAATCGCCAGCAAAGACCTCAGCTCGCTGGAGCAACAAAGAGCCAGAGAGACAGAGAGAGAAATATGGGTGGAAAAGAGAGAGAGAGAGAGGGAGAGAGAGAGATGGGGAGTGATCGGGAGGGATTGGGAGAAGGGAGACAAAGAGAGGCTGTGAGACAGAGAGAGAGAGTAGGTGGTGCTTGGTTAACGAGGGTGGCGTGCCGAGGACGTCTGCAAAAATTTTGTCGGGCGCAATAAGAATTCATTATCGTTTGAAAGGTGCACGTATGAAGTTCTTTCTGAACTTTTCTATGCATGCTGTGTGTTGGTCGTTTCCACTCTTGCAGTTCAGCTCAGAATGTTCTAGTTGTTTTTACTTTGACGAATACCATTACTGTTGACTGCGGCAATGATCCATTTTCCCCACGGGGATCACTGCAGTTTCATCTCATCATCTTATCTTGTATCTTAACATCAGCAGCCCAACGCGGTGTTGAAAGTGAAACAAATGAGTCCAGTTGTCTTTGTATAAAGGATCTGATTCAAGATTGCATCAAGACGAGACTCCCGAGACTTTGGAGGTGCCACTCTGTCGCTTCTTTTGAAAAGTGCTTGGATCCCCGGTAGCAGTCATAACTGATAGGTAATTCCAAAGTGATTAAGGATTTTCCCGACCGCCTCGGCATTCCCAGGGTCCAAATCCCTGTGAAATGCTGTGGAACGTGCATGCTGCTAAAGTCGGGGGGGCGAAGGCATTCCTGCCAGCCCTCCTCCAGGAACCGGAGGGGGAGGCTACAAAAGGCCTCGTCTCTTGTTTTTCAGCCGTCCTGTCCAAAACTCCAAAGCCCCTCACTCCACACCCCGAATTCCTTCCCCGCCATCTAAAAAACAAGCGCTCCAACCCCACCAGTCCTGTAAAATGTCCTGTTTGGTTGACAGTGATGTGGCTTGGCAATGCGTAGAAGTTGGAAAAGGTTTTGTCGGCCTACTAGAGATGACGCTTGTGAACAGTGTTGAAACAGTTTGCCATCCTGACTCGAAATGTTTAACCGCAGAAGCCACTCTGAATTGTTGTTGTTTTTTTTGTTTCATTTCTATGCATGTGCTTGAGAATGCGTACAACTTGTGAATTTGTGTGTGAGCGTGCACATAAATGCATGTAAAAATTTCATCCCTGCAAAAATACTAAACTCACAAGTTGGCTGATAAAAAGCTAGCAATCTGTAAGTGCAAAATTGCAAGATATTCACCAGAGGCTTAAGGCGAAGTCTCCATTTCTCTCGTTCCCCCTTTCAAAATATTTTACTCATTGCCTCCCTCATGGTTGAATGTTTCTTTACCAATTTGCTCCTAATGCATGTTAAGTTGACTCCCACCGCTATTGGTGTTGCGAAGGGAAAATCGCCGAAGGGGGAGAGAGGATCAGTTTCACATGAGGGGCCCCGAGCTATTTGGGTTCTCTTGTATTTTATTGTTGCTTCTGAGGGGGAACTAATACAGTGTTGCACACAAAACTTCCCCTGTGCTGAGGGGGAATTCATTAAGTGTAACACAAAAAGTGGACGCCGTGGCCTCAGTGAACTTATGAGGGAGCCAATGGGCCGTTTGAAGTGCTGCGTATAAAACCAAGCGGCTGGCTTATAGAACGCGGCGCACAATAGTATTAATACCAATCTGAGAGAGAGATGAAAGGTGGAGGCACAAAAGCTGTCAGGAGCAATAATATCACTGCAGCTCAATCAGGCTGAAGAGCACACTTGGTGACAACTGAAAAAAATGGCTTCGTCACAACAGTTTTAATCAAAGTTTAGTTTATGTATTTCATGTCTTGTGTGAGCATGAATGATGCAATTTCAATGTTTTAGCTTGCACGCTAAAACCCTCAATCCCTGCTGAAAGATTTATACGTGCGTGTCTCCGACATGGATGAGTGGTTGACATAAAGGTCTTTACACTTTTTATAACTTCCTGACAATAATTTGATATGGCCTAGTTGTCTGAGTACTGAGAAAGAGAGAGAGAGAGGAGAGAGAGAGAGAGAGGGAGAGAGACATAAAGAGATATAGCCGATTTACAGCCATTTCCGCTGAATTAGCCTTTAAGCAAATAGACCAGCATGCACCTGGCTGGCTGAACAGATAGCCTGTTCTCCGTTCAGCCAACTGCTCCTGGGGGTCCAGGCTGGGCCCATGCATTCTGTCCACACACACGCGCACACACACACACACACACACACACACACACACGCACCGAAAGAATGGCCCCTGGATCCAAATTAGGCCTTTGTGTGGCTTTTAGTCCACCAGTCCCCCCGTGGTGCCCTGGGAATCTTGTCCAGTGGGATTATTCCTAAGGCAGGGAATATTCCTTCTGAATGGACGTCTGTTTAGCCACAAGACCATGAGGCAGACTGATGCCTGATGGTGTGTGTGCATCTGAAGAAAAGAAAATGGCCCCTCTCTGTAAGAGGTTTAAGTAAACAAGTTCACATGGTTCAGGTTGATCAGCTCTTGAGGGGGGGTCGAGCAATGCTGCTTGTTTATTTATTTATTTATTGCAGTTTTGCTTTGTAATTCTCCTTAATGCAATAAACAAAATGTTATTGGCACATGTGCCGCCAGCTCATTTTTAAAATAACATTCAATACTAATAACAGTATTTCTGGACTGAAGCTGCTGATAGCTGATAATTAAATTCAATATCTTTCAGTGTTTCCCTCAGAATTGAATTTGAAACAGCATTTACATTATCAGACGCTAAAACTCTCCACTGAAAGCCACACTAATGAAATTCTTTAAGGTGGGTTAGCAGCTTCTTACAGTAAAGTGAAGCAGGATTTACAAATTGACACCCCTAAAGCTTTTGAGCAATATAGGAGGTGTGTGTGTGTGTGTGTGTGTGTGTGTGTGTGTGTGTGTGTGTGTGTGTGCTCCATCATATCAAAATTGGATGACAGTGACTTGGCTGATAAAATATTGACCAAACTGACATCTTGTCTTAACCCTGAACGTTCTGTTTCTCCCTCTCTTTCTTTTTTTCTGCGTCAAAAAAAAAACAAAACAAAAACAGCGAGTCACTCAGACGAGGGTTCGGACGTGGAGTCAGAGCCAGACTTGCCGCTGAAGAGGAAGCAGCGGCGCAGTCGGACCACCTTCACGGCGGAGCAGCTGGAGGAGCTGGAGAGGGCCTTTGAGAGGACCCACTACCCTGACATCTACACCAGGGAGGAGCTCGCCCAGAGGGCCAAGCTCACCGAGGCCAGGGTGCAGGTACGAGGGAGGCACTTTTATCTTTTACTGCTGTGGGTAAATGCTAATTGTTTCCAAAATGTGTCGGCTTTTCACGAGCCTAAAAACATGCTGAAGGGAAAACGTGACACTAAAATTTAAGTTATAAGGTTTTCACCATGCTCGTGCATTCACCTCCAGCTGATCTTGGCCAATACTCTCTCTGTCTCTCTCTCTCACACACACATACACACCTTTTACATGTAATCCCAGTGGATTTACTTGTTCTCTCACCTCTCAAGGCCGACACATACCTGCTGACCTGCCTTTGCTCTGTACAATAGTACAGACACTCAAAACCACACCTCATCCCCCGCTCCCTGGGGCCCAATCTTGGAGGTTCCCAGTTCTGATCTAGAGTCCAGTAAATTCCCCACCACAGGCTCCATATGGGAAGTGTAAGCCATCCCAGCATGGAGCCCGTCCATATGGACACAGCATGCCACTTACACATTCAACACACTGCATGCAGCCAACCGTAATGCGCGCACGCATGCACACACACATACACACACACACACACACACACACACACTCCTGATTTTCTCACTTTCTTTCTCTTCCTCCGCAGTTCACACAGATCTAGTGTTTTCTACTGAGTGTGTATATGTATCTGTGTGTGTGTATGTGTGTGTGTGTGCGTGAAAATGTATGTGTGTCTCTACACTGATTCGCCGCATGAATTTCATTTCTTAGTTTGCAGTTATTAGCTACAGCTTACATCCAGTTTTGATCTGACAATTTTTGCACAGCTCAAAATTTGCTGATAATATATAGCTTTGCAAGTGTGTGTGTGTGTGTGTATGTGTGTGTGTGAGTGAATGAGTGATAGCACATTGCTGGCAGGAAGAATTGCTGTTTTTTAGAGGTCCATACATACAACACGCACACACACACACACACACACACACACACACACACACACACACACACACACACACATACTAACCTGATGATCATATGTCTAGGTGTGGTTCAGCAACAGGCGGGCACGGTGGAGGAAGCAGGCGGGAGCCAATCAGCTGATGGCCTTCAATCACCTGATTCCAGGGGGCTTCCCGCCCTCGGCCATGTCCAGCATCCCCCCCTACCAGCTCTCCGACAGCCCCTACCCCCCCTCATCTATAGCACAAGGTAGGAGGTGTGATTACATAATCAGAGCAGTGGTTTATGATTCACATGTACTGAAGTATGGAAATGTTCTGGTCATTTCCATACTTCCATACTTCCAACCTAAATATCTAGATCATCGTGAAAAAAAATGGACTGTTCAGAATTACCATTATTTTTAGCTTTGTAAAGGATTTTGAAAGCGTTTCCAAGGGGTCACAGAATTTTCTCAACCCTGCAGGGAAGCATCTGATCCTTCAACAAAAATTTAAACATGAAAATAACCACAAATTGGAATTATGAGATGAACTGTCAACTTCTGACATGACGTTTTTATTGGTCTCCATTAACAATGTTGAAACGTGTTTGCAAGTCAAGTTTTCCAAGGGTGGAGGGTAACACTGTTACAGTTGTTACTCAACTGAGCAGCTTTATTATGCATGTGTACTTTTATCCAGAAATCTCTGAAGTCGGTGATTTTTGACTGAAGTATTGTACTTTGCTTCACTTTGCAGAGCACGCATTTTGCAGACTGTCCATACTTAAATTTTTAAACATGTTGACTCATACCTTTTAAGTTTTATTCATTAATTCATTGAATTAAAAAAAATTCTAGTTGAAACTTGCATTCTTTAGCACTATAGAAATATTATCTATAAAAAAGAAATTTATTAACTTTCACTCTGAATATATTTTTATGAGCTACCTTTTACTCAAATATAAATAGATATATACACCAGTGATTTTACTGAAGAAGCAAATACCAGCATATACTGAGTACTTGAGTAGGATATTTTAATACTTTTCCCACCCCTGATGATTTCAAACACTGAGCACTAGTTTCACACTACCTTTCATTTAATAATTATCCTTAAATCTGTCCAAACTTCCTCCCTGTCTTTGTTAGTGTCAGAGCCGCCCAGCACGGTGCACCGGCCCCAGCCTCTTCCTCCCTCCTCGGGCCACCAGGCCTCCGCTGGTGGAGGGCAGGGTGAAGGGGGCTCGGCTTACTGCCTCGCCTCCGGACGCCACTCCTTCTCAGGCTACTCAGACAGCTTTGTGAGCCCTGGAGGACCGGCCAACCCCATGAACCCCGCCATCGGGAACGGACTCTCTCCACAGGTGAGACCAGAAGTGTCAGACGTGTGCCAGTTAATGTCAGACATCAACACTACAAATGCTGTTCTCTGACTGAAATGTGGGTTTGACAAGAAATGAAAAAAAAATCACATCATGTCATTATAAATCTTTCTTTCCTTCAAGAAAGTGAAAAAAAACCTGCCAGTGAGGCCGATAATGAAATTATTTCACTTTGTTCCAATGCAATTTCAGCTATTTTAAGAATATTTGGAAACAAGTGACTGGTATTAACATGTCATTTGATTCAAGAATATTCTTAAAATAAGTTGATTTTCATTGGAAGCAGCCAAAATCTGCAGATTTTTCACCACACTAATAAAAATAAGAATTAAAAACTCAATGCAAGACTTCAATGATTCGTTAAGAGGGGTATTTTTTGTAGCATACTAGGCCTGCATGCGCGGGACTCATGTGTTTGACACTGGACACGTGTCCCGAGACTTATCGTCTCTACCATGAATGAAACCCGTGACATGCACAACCACACCAAAGCTGGGCAGAATTAGATTTGAACATGATTTCAAAGACTTGAACCCGCTTTAGATACACATGATTTATCCTGTCAGACACACAGCCTCACCATAAATCAAGAGCTTAAAGAAATCACCCACACCATGTTTTTTTTTCGCCTATTCAAGTAATATTTCGCCCAGGTGTACCATACACACGCGCGCGCACACACACACACAGACATACACACGCACGCTGCTCACTGTCGCACACATCTACCCTTTCAGAGACTCATTGACAGATTAGGAAGATGGGTCGCTCTCAGAAGGGTAAAGTCAGATGACTTTAGAAGGACAGAGGAGGACAATTGAGTGTGTGACAAATGAGAAGTGAAAAGACAATTACGGCCAATTATGCAGGCATGAAGTCCCAGGGTCTCCCTACCTAGACATGGAGGAAGACCCTAACAGGCAGAAAATGAGATTTCAACCTGGCACCGTCTGACTCCTCAGAGAATAGGCCACAGCAGTATGATGAAGGGGCTGGGGAGAACACACACTCATGCACACACACACACACACTCACACACACTCACACATGCTCATTAAAGCTCCTGCACCGATACAAATGGCCATATGCACATGGACACACGCGCTCATATTATATCATTTTTAAACTAATATTAAATTATGTGGTTGAACAGAACGCGTGAGCCAACTTTTCAAGGTTATCCTTAGATGGGAAGCTTGATGACTGCATTTGGTTTAATTATGCAAAGGGAATGGGTTTCTTTGGCCCAAAGGTCATGACACGTATGAT
This sequence comes from Holocentrus rufus, assembly GCA_900302615.1. NCBI lineage: Eukaryota > Metazoa > Chordata > Actinopteri > Holocentriformes > Holocentridae > Holocentrus > Holocentrus rufus. The sequence continues at coordinate 6,859 of OMLF01046335.1, forward strand.
AATGAATCATGTAAAGCTTTCTTTTGAGTGAAAACTGTAACACATTAAAGTTATAGTAGTATAATACCAGCAATACTGAAAGGACAGGATTAAATAATTTTTTTTAACCCCCCCACCACCACCCAAAAAAAATAATGATGATAAAAATTCTGACAATGTATCCGATGGAAATCTTTTTATCTGATTCACACTGTTAACTGATCTATTTGAATTAGTCTCAGTTTTTTAATGGGTACTTAGGAAAACTGTAAAGTCCACTGAGGTCAGTGCTTAAAATACCAAAGAGATATTTTATCCAAGAACAATACAATTTCATTATTTCTCTCCTTACACACCATCGTTGTCCTCTCTCTATGTTGGAGGTGGCTGTCTGGGATGAACACACACGGGCTAAGCATCACACATGCATTCACTCATACAGAGATGCCCTGATGAATGCATACAAAAATGAATACAGTATACAAGCAAAGAGTGTGTGCATGCATACACAGGAATACGGCATAGTCGCGGTCATATTTATATGCACACACACACACACACACACACACACACACACACGTCACGCCGTACTATAGCCCCAAGGGAGGCTTCTCGTGATTGCATTCTTAAAATGTTTGCCTCTACATTCCTTCATGAGAAAGCAAAGGTTCTAATTTATTTGTATATATTTCATACGGCAGAGAAGGAATGTCCCGTCTCAGATGTTTCCCCCATCCCGACATTCTTCCCTGCTAACTCCTGGACGCACTGATTTAGGCCGCTGGCAACGGCACCGCTCCAATATGAAACACCCTGGATGGGCCAGCCAGCAGCCATCTCACGCTAAAGAGACAGGGAGAGACTCGAGAGAGAAAGAGGGGCGCTGGGTGGGGTTTTGGTAAGGGAGAGAGTGATAAAGATAGAGAAAAATGAACGCACGAGAGCTACAAGTCCACAAATTTCAGCGAAGAGCGACAGGAGGAGAATCCCTAGTCCTTTTCTGTTTAAACCAAACGCTCCGAACGCAGGTTAATTTTTTAGGAAAATGTTACTTGGCTTGGGAGGAAACAGAACTCCCCTCTCCAAATCAACATGAGCTCCTCTGTTTAACCCCCCTGCTTGGGAAATGATTTAAACAGGACCATGTGTGTGTGTAGATGTAGAATAATATGTCACTTAGAGGGCCAAGAGGACCCAAAGAGCAGCGTACCTGCTTCTTATTAGGACAGCTAGAAGAGCCTTGAGGTCTCTGCTCTGTTGAGACAGAGGGGGGGATATGATACATTTAAAGGTAGCAGGTTAAGTTAGAGTTACTTTCATAAGTGGTGAAGGCGATCTCAATTTCTTATTAACGGTTTACTGAACACTTTGATGATGGACAGGTAAGGCTGGTTGGGGGTGGTGTTGGCGGGTCTGGTTTGAACTCCTATCGAAAGACTTTTGCCCCGTGGCTCTTTTCCGTCCTTTGCCGGCCAAGAAATATTCCCCCAAATTTGATTATCTGGTCACTAATAAAGACCAGGTCAAGAGCCGATGGATTTCTCCAACTGTGAATAAAAGGTTGAACAGAGCTGAGCTCATAGGGGCCTTTCTTTTGCGTTATCTTTGTCAGTATATCTTTGTTGGAGATAAGTCGTTATCTCGCACCATGTTTTTTTGGAGCGCCAGTGAAGAGGAATTTTAGAATAAGTGGAGCTGTGGATCTGAGACAAATTGCTTAATTCTTCCTCTTTGGTGCTATCTCTGCGGCTGTCTGGGACAGGCTTGCTGGAAGCCTTTTGATGTGCACAGCGGGGGGATTTCCTTTGCGAGTATGTGTGTCTGTGTCTGTGCATTGATGTGTGTTACACACGCTGCCATGCTTGTATGCTAGTTTTACTGTAAAAGATATTCGATCAAGGCCACACCTATCAAGCCTTGTCAGAAAATAAGACAACAGAAGGCATGCTGCCTCCCACAAGTGAAGCAGTTCCCCTGTGGGTCTATCAGTTAAAAAAATAAATAAATTAATATATAAAAAAAGTCACCATGTTTTGGTCTTCAATTACAGTTCTAAGTATGGGCTAATCAGTGTAGTTATGAAGATACCAAAGCACAGTGATGATATGCAACATTTTGTGAAAATCCAATCAACAGTGTTTGAATGAATGAAATGAATGGATGGAGAAAAACACATAGTCATCTGCTCGATTTCATCATGGAGGACATTCAATCCACACAGATTACTTAACTACCACAAATTCAGCGTGTCATGCTTATTTTATACCATGTTATTTTGAATGTATTTATACTCAACCCCTAAGTTTGTTGCACTGACAGAATGCAAAATGTTCAAAACTTGTTCAGTCACAATTAAAAATTGCCATTTCACCTCCTCTGTCCGTCTGTCCTTCCAACCCAGGTGATGGGTCTACTGAACCCGGGCGGCGTGCCTCATCAGCCCCAGAGCGACTACGCCATCTCTCCTCTGACGGGCGGCCTAGAGCCCCCTGCTGGTATGGCGGCCAGCTGCAGCCAGCGTATGGAGCACATCAAGGGTCTTGAAGGTCTGACTAGTGTGCCCTCCATGCCGGCTCTGCCCTCCCTGCCCAGCTCCCAGTCCTACTGCCCTCCCTCCTACAGCTCGTCGGGCTACAGCGTCGACCATGTGGCCTCCTACCAGTACGGCCAGTATGGACAAAGTAAGGTCAATAGACTTCACCTTTTTTATTCTTTCCCTTTTATTACCTTTTGCACCCACTCAGACATCAGAGCCACACGACGTATGGTTTATGCACTTAATAATACTGCTACTATTACTACTACTACTACTACTAAATATTATTATAGTAAGGCGTGATGGCAAAGGCTCACCTGCCTGATATGTTGAATTTTTGTCATCAACCTCTAGGACTCAAAGTTTGTTGATAGTCTTTGGTTCATTTAGGTTTGTCAAGTCAGTCGGTATCCTGATCCTGAAATGAAAGTATTTTGGATCATATTGTAATCAGCTGGGACCTCACCTGTTAGCTGTAGAGGCAGCTCCCATCAGAATAAAGTGCAGCCCCAGTAGTGTCCGATATAGCGTTCCCCGGACCATTTGCCCCAGCAGAATACCTACCTGTCCCGCAGTGAGAAGGCCCTTTCACTTCACATTACCGTTACCTTAAGGGTTAAAGTCGACTTCAAACAAACCTCTGTCTAAGTTTGGAAGGCAGCGTCATTTTCCGCCACAGCGTGATTACAGCGGCCGCCGTTTCCAATTTTGGTCCGCAGGGGGTTGACCAATCAGGTTCATCCACTGACCTCGCGGCAACCCCTCGACAACCGGGCCCTTCAAAGCCATGGCAATGGTCCAACAGGTCTGACTGCATGGAGCTTTGTGGGGCGGGAGGTATCGAATGAATATCTAACTTAATATCCGAGAGCAGCAAATGTCTAATGAGATATCTCGGTGAAATATCTCAAAGTGGACAGAATAAGGAATTAGGGCGGCACACAGGAACCACCTCTACGATGTGGCCATGTGCATTAACACACGCACAGAGGCACAAACACAACCGTGAGAGCACCACACATTCGCATACACCTACACACTGTTACAAGCTGCAGCGGTCCATCTTGATGTGATTAATCAGTGCGAGTGGATAGCCGGTGTGCGGTTGTGTTTGGAGCTGCAGAGGAAAGGTCTTTTCTGGGGGTGGACGGATCCTAATAGCCTCTGGCAGGGCGGCTATTGGAAACAGGTGCTAGGACTGAGGTCAGCTGGGGAAGCAGTATTGGACGGTACTGGTCCAGGTTCCAGTGCAATGTCAAGAGACTGTGGATTGGCCTATACTACTGTAGATTTTGACCAGGTTTACCTTTCATTAGGCCACCCCACAGAAATTGGTAATCTGTAATATCCTTGTTGGTTTTAAATATTGTCTGCGGTCTTTGCTGTGATCGTCTTTGTTGGATAATTTGTTGATGAATTTTGAGTTTCTCACTAACTACCTAGATTTTTCTACTTATTCTAAGGAAATTATTGTCGCCACTGCCTTAAATGTAAAACACATGAATTTAGTGAAGACCTACCAGACACCGGTTGTTCAGAACAGAAAATGTAGAAGCTTTCATGCAGTGAATGTAGGTTGAATGACTACTGGCTTACATCAGTCAGTGGTTGAGTAGCAAAACATTTATTTATATGATTATATGCATTATTACTTTAAACCTGGTTTTAAATTCCCATATTAGAATATCCCAATTGTTTTAAGATAACAGTCTTTGATTTTTTGTTTCACTTTAGTGGCAGTTTTTGGTGCTTACGCCTCCCAAGTTTAAGAAATCTTTCAGTTGCGTTTACCCGGGGCATTCTTGCAAGCTTCTGTTCTCACCAACTCCGCCCAACGACCTTACACCTCAACACGCTGTTAGCACATGCTATGCTAACAATAGCCATATGTTAGCGGAATGGCATGCTACAACACATGCCCACAATTTATTGCATCCATATATCTCTTTTACCATCTTTCAATCTTTTTATCTTTTTCACAGGCAATACTTTAACAACTATGTTTCACCCCCTTTTTTTTAGGTGCCCTTCCTTATTTGAGACCTGAGATCACCTGATCTGAGGCTCTGGACTTCACAGAGGGATGTATGTGTGTGTGTGTGTGTTTGCATGTAGGCTACATTGATGGAGGTCTTCATGTAAACCGGACCAAAACCATTTACCAGGACGTATTCTCCACTGGAGGACATTTATCAAGTCTTGTTGGAGAAATGGACCAGAAAAAAGGGAGAAGGGACCACAACAAGGAATATCAGACCAAAAACAATTGATTTACTGAGAACATTGCTGCATCAGTATCATAGAGGAATGGCAGAGATGCCATCGGGTGCGCGGCATCCCTTAATGTGGTTGGTTTGTTCGCCACATGTTGAGTGCCAGCTGCTTACACCACCATGGAGGGACACTATCCACAGGCCCCAAGCAAACCCACCAACCAACACCATCCATGGACTCAAAATCTGCCTGTGGGGCCCGTGTTAGAACAGTAACCCCAAATCTATCATCACGGACTACCAGCCTTTGAGCTCAAGCTCGGAGAAGCATGTTTACACATCTTAGGGCCACATGAGTACATATGAAATTCCATGTATCTCCAAATTAATCCTAAACCATATCTGCCCGAGGCAAAAAGAAAAGGGCTTTGTTGATTTTATTGGACATTGCATTTATTTGAGATTTCTGCATCCCACACATGGAGCAAAATTCCAGAGACAAAGAAAACAAACGAGAGAGTGAGCAACCGAATGTGTTGGTTTCACTGTATCAGCAACACAACTCTAATGTACACTACAGCTGTGCCTTCGAGAAGGTTCATTCAAACATTCCCCCTACCTCCTCTCCTCTCCTCTCACTCTTTCGCTCTCTTTATTCTCTCTCTCTCTCTGTCTCTCTCTCTCTCTCTCTTTCGTACTGCCTCTGTTTCATTGATGTTTCAGATGGCGAGGCAGGGATTCCAGCCTTTTGTAGTTTTGGGGAAGACTTGGGGAGGTCAGGGGTGACTTTAGGGAAAGTGACAGATGAGAGAGCAGTAGAGGAGGGGGGTGAAGAAGTGGCTTTGAGGGGGATAGGCAAGATCGATCACAGGGTGAAAGCCCTTTAAAGATCCCCTCCCAGCAAGAGAAAGCCACCAGGTCACAAGTCACGACCGAGAGACACTTGAGAAACCGAGAGACCAAGAGAGTTTAGACTAAAGAGAGCCATTCTCCCAGTTGACCAGAAGTGCAATATCACATATCTTAAAGTCGACCTCGCCATTAAAACAAATGAAGCAAACATGCCTCTTGCGGCGTCTTACACAATGCTTTGGATTCACATTCTGGATCTGGTGTGGGACACTGCGAAGGAGCAACACATGTGCCTTTGAAGGCTTTTGGGTCCAAAACAAATACGAAACATTGTTAATATTGCTATCATAGCAAACCGTGGGGACCACATTTTTTAATGACTGAAGTCACTGTAGAGTCATAAGGAACAGATTGAATCAAGGGAATGCCAAGGTAAACAACAAATTACCAGGAATGACAAAGCCAAAATTGTGTTTTTATTGTGTTGTATTTCTTGGGACCTTTTTGTTTCTATTTTGCGAAGGCAGGAAATGTCAATAGGGTTTCTAATGTGTCCCAGACATATTTATTGTCACAAATGTACTGTATGCCAACAATGTAATTGTAAACCTTGCTGCATTGTACAAGTGAGTGGTATAAAACATTATACATTTAATGATAGTTTGTCTGATCTCAGCAAATTGCCGTTCAGCCTTGATATGAGCACTCTGTTATTTTGTATGTTTGTCTATGTTAGAGAGAATCACTTCTTTCCATTTGTTCCTTTCATTTTTTTATATATTTTTTCTATATTTTGACAAAGCAATATGACATAATGTCATGTGTACAAGCGCAGCATTATTACTATTTATAATAAAATAAATTCTGAAAATAGCTGCAATTTTATCCACTTATTTTCAGTCACCCAGTTGCAATTACAGCCTAAATGGGGCCTTTGTGTTTATTTTTGTCACAACTTGACAAAAAGAAAGCAAGTGACTCTGACTCAGTCTGTGGGACAATACAAGCGCACTATAGGAGACAAATATGTACTTTTGAAAGCGCTCATGTGAACTCTCCAACCAAAATAGGACTGGCCAAATGGGGATCACCAGACATTCAAATTGACACTGAACACAACAGCCTTTCTCACGGATGGCTGTAAACGTTCAGACATCTGCATTAGTATGTATTAATACCCCCGTTGGCCCCTGCTACTGTAACAATCTGACTTTTGTTTAACAACCTCTGCAAGGAGGAGAACAAGCCTTAGAGCGTTTTTGGACAAACAGCGGACCAGGCCTCTCCAAAACCTCTGCAACCCATCCACCCTACTTACACATACAGGGCCCCCTCTGTGTGTGTGTGTCTGTGTGTGTGTGTTTGTGCACCACATGCATTCATACATTATGTTCATGTTCACATAAAGTGTTGTTTCTGTGTGTGTGTAGGTGTGTGTCCCTGCAGCCTGGGGGTATTAAGCCTAATTATAACATTCTTCTGATTAATCGTGTCTGCTCTCAGGCCTTGGAGGGGCGGCGCTGTGTGCAGCTCGTGCAGTAGGACCACACACTCTATAAATAAAGTCTAAGTCAATAGCAACGTTAAGGATCAGTCATAGTCTTGTCAGCTCTGTTTGCCAAGCCTAAATAATTTGGCCAATGTGAGGACAGTAAGACACACACGCGCACACACACACACACTCACATTGGAACAGTACACGCTCAGTGGTAATCACTACACCTACATCGCGCACGCACACTTCTGCAGACACACACTTGGCCGTACAGATGTGTTCACGCTGTATGTACATGTGGACACACTTGACACACACCTACACACACACACATGCACACACTGTGTTTGCTTTCTTAATCAGTCTGCACCATTAAAGATGAAGACAAATCACACCTGTGAAATTCCAAAGCTAAGACATTACTTTTATTAATGAAGCCTGGATCCCCTGCTCTGAAAAGGCTATTATTTCTTTAATACACCCCAGAGTGTAGTTAAATGGAACGATTTTAATGGCATTTCATACCAGATAATGGCAAGTTTTTGAATCCTTGGGCCTGTGTTTAGCACTAGAACTGCCAACAGGTCATTTTTGCCAAACATAAATATAACTAGATTCATATAGACCCCATAATTAACCAGTGTTTTTCCTAAAATGGCACTGGCAAATTGGCATTTCTCAATGGAAAAATCCCTCTATGTTCCAGAGCATGCAATTATAACAGGTTGGACCTATTTTCCATTTTTGGTACTGGCATTGCTCAGATATGCTGGTTAACCTTGCAATTTTCTGAAAATTGATTGATTTCATTTAAAGTTTTACTTTTGTAACAGTTCTTTAATTACAGCACTGCCCATCTGACTGATATTTGTATGGATTAATTTTCTAATTCTGGGCTTCATGTTGTTGCATAATTTTTTTCTCTCAGTGAAAACAAACTTAAATGTTATACATGACATTTGTTGATTCCTTTAGAGATACTGCGGATGAGACAAATATGTCGCAGCTGTGATTGCTCAGACTGTGTAAAATTTATGCAATAAACTGTAAGCGGTTAGACGTAATTGTGAAAGTTAATTTTGAGTACAATTGCATATATACACACACATGCACACAGAGGGACTGTCTGTCTGTCTCTTTCTCTCTCTCTCTCTCTCTCTCTCTCACAAACACACACACAGCAACACTCATTCCAGCCTTGTATAACCATGTGATCCAGTAATTCACATCTTAGACAACCCCCTGGGTTTAAGAATTTGTTTTTTTCCTCAGTGTTGTGATCTAACATGACCCCAAGATCATGCCTACAGCTGCCTCTGTCA
>OMLF01046340.1:14957-31112 GCA_900302615.1 Holocentrus rufus
GCTCAAATTATCATCCTGCATCTTGAATGACTGACAATGAGGAATAAGGAGTGTGTACACCAAATGAACAAGGAAAAATATATTTTCTCAGGCTTTACAATGCTATACCTGGACCTGTCTCTGAGGGAAGAGATCTGCTGTGATTTTCTTCCCCCAGTTTCAGCCAATCCACTGCAAGCATTGTTACAGGAAGGTGGAAGTGGTCCGATTTGGAATGTTTCAAGCGAGATATCATGGCTTAACATTTTCCAGGACACAGCTCAGCAGGTACAATACTCTCCCTGTGTTGCCTGGTCTAGTTTCCCCACACTGCTAAATGCAATTTGCGGCTACCTACTGGTAATTGCAGCCGTGCTAGCGACTGTCTTGTACAGCGCTACCAAACCATCTCCATTGAACACAATCCTCCCTGTCCCAGGTTTGTTGTTTCCTCCCACCGTAAATGTATTTACCTACCGTTTGCTACATGGGTAACATATAACTCCACAAGCCTTCATTTCCCAGCGGCCGTCATTCCACTAGCACTCAAGTAGGAGCAATCTAGGCTTGTGAAGCAATTGTTTCGTGAGAGCATGCCTTCCCCGTCTCGACGAGTTCAGCGCTCGGGTTTTTGAAGATTCCGCATGTGCAAATCACAAGGTTTTCAGCGTAACCACAAGAGCATACGCTTGTATTGCATTTGAGCTTGGTATTTCACAGACAGTCTTTTTTTTTTTTTTTCTTTCCCCCTTCTTCACCTGGGCTTGCTTTCAAACCTGTTCTGAGCTCACGTCTCAATCGGGCTCTTTAGCTGTTCGTTCACTGTTAGTTTTTCCTTACAATTCAAGTTCAAAGCCTGCCTGTGAGTTCATTCTCACCTTTGCTTTTGAAAAAAAAAAAAAAAAAAAAAATCTTTCTAAATATAACCTCTAACACAGACCTTGTGAAGCATTTACCAGTTTCTCTGTTGCCCAATCAATTCGTTTGACGTCATTGTCTTCATTTGCTGACATTGCTAGTAGAAAAATCTGAATAATCATGATTTATTTATCAAAACTCTTAGAGTATTTGGGATATTTCATGTGGACATAGAAACCCACTTACTCTTTACATATAAACAGAATGATGATCGAGGAAGTTAAGAGATGGGGAATTCCACCTGTTTTGAGAAATCCATAAAGTTGTACTTGTTTCTTTAGTCTTGAAAGGACTGGACACCATTAATGGATGTGGTAGGGCAGAAATTGTAACTGATGAAAAGTTTTAGGAACGAGTACTGCAGGACACCAAGGAAGTGGCTCTGATTAACTAAAATGACTTCCATTTCTGAGCGAGGACACATTGCAGTTCTCTTTCCCTTGCCTTGTTTTTGTGTTCAGTGTTGGACTGTTGCCCTGTTTGGTCAAGATTAATTATACAGGGGGACATTTTGGGTATCACAGACATCAGTGATTTTAATCCTGTCCAAATTGACCTGTGAATGTCTGTGTTTTTTACAGACATCTTCAGTGATAATTGTACAAATTAAATTACCTACTGTATTTCATCAAACTCAGACCTCCTCTGATAAATGTATGTATTCATTGTTATTTTGAAATCTCCCTGAATGCAGTAATTTGTGAATTATTTTTTCCAGCTTTTGTTTGAATTCAGTCAGCCATCCTATGTCAGTAATTAAAACTCAAACGTTGTTTGCAAAACTAATCCCGTCTGAATAGGGCTAAAGATAGCTAATCTATCTTAGCTTGTTTGGCTCCGGGGCTATTCTTATTCCCTTTAACTTTTGTCTTTATTTTATTGTGAGTTTAACACATAATGTAAATTTCCAGACTTTTACATGCTCCAAAGCACTCTGAGCTACATTATTAATTTTTATTATTTATTTATTTATTTATTTATTTCCCCATGTCAACACAGTTTTTGTGTGTTATTTTTCTAATTGCTGTAGGGAAACATAATTTACATACAGCAGCTTTTGGGAAGTTTTTTGCACTTTGACATTTATTAGCATGTTACTGTATATGACCACATATTTTAAAGTGCATAGAGCCTAGTTTTCTGTCTGGTTAGATAGATAGACAGACAGACAGACAGACAGACAGACAGATAGACAGATAGATAGATAGATAGATAGATAGATAGATAGATAGATAGATAGATAGGTAGGTAGATAGATAGATAGATTACTGCATATATTTTGGCTGTCTCTGAAGCAGTCAAAACAAATAATAGCACTGCATTGATATTGATCCTTGCTCTCTCTCTCTCTATCTCACACACACACACACACACACACACACACAGACTCACATGGTTGGTCGATTGCCACATGTATCTATTTTTGCATGCAACAAAGCACCTTATAAATAACTGAAAAATATCCCTATACTAAACGTGATAAAAATACTTGAGCTTGACTTTCTCCTGACTTTTTTACGTATTGCATTATTCATAAACACATTATTCATAAACATTTCATGGATGAACAATGTGTAATGTCGACAAATGTATACCTGCCTACTTCAAACAGTCCTGGACACATTACAGTATCATTGAATGTCAGACTTTGATGCTGACTCATTGTATGCATAGCACTTTAATTCTTTATGTATTTATCTTTTCATTCTAAATCCTTTAATGCTTTGCTTGCACACTGAATTCTTCTGCTGAAATTCACTGCGCTCTGAAAATCATTGTCTGAGCTTGTAATGCGAGGACTGACACTATATCACAGCAAAGTGTTGCTGCACAGCGCAGTGTTGTACAACCTGTACAGGAATATGTGGTTAACAGTGGCAAAGTTTGCAAACGTGGAAGTAAAACAGACCTGCATCTTAACATACGCTTGCTTATGTTCCCGACAGCGGCTTTTCCCTGCACAAGTCAACATATTCAAGAACATATTTCAGTATGTGGGAGTATGAGAAAATCCTTTCTCCGTTCACATTCATTTCATTTTGCTAATCATTCTCTATTCAAGTAGAAATCATCTGAGTCAACCAAGCTTAGCTGTTTTTTCCCCAAAATCTTTCAGGTATAAGGTGATAAGGTTTCTATAAGACCCAAACACAGACTGAATATGCAAAATTTAGATTGACAACTGAGTTCCATATTGTGGCTTTAATCAGTGTCTGGAAGTATCTTCATTATAGGAATACTCCAACGTTTTGGGCAATATCCCCTTTTGCTGACTTACCCAGACTGAGACAAGTTGTTTGATGCTATTTTCACCTCTGTACGTCCACTGGTTTGGTTCCTATGAGTAGCATTTAATGCTAGCTTAAAGACTGGAAGTCTACTGGAGTCATTAGCCTAGCTCTGTCAAGTGAAAAAAATATACCTTAAAGCAACTCTGTCTAAAAAGCAAGTCTTATTTACACAGTGTATCATGTGTATTTTCATATTTGACATACATGTCTTGGAATTTTTTCTTATAAAACAAGAGTCGTTTTAGGAGAAGTTAAGATAAAATTAGATGGCATTTACTATAATCGATGAGCACAGATGTTTGGTGGTTATAGTTCCTACTATCTATAGTTTCTACCATCTAACTTGTTCTAAAATAACCCTGATTTAAAAAAGAAAAATAATCCAAGATGCATATTTCAAATACACATGATACATTGTGAAATAAGACAGCTTCAGGTTTATTTTTTCACTGTGACAGAGCTAGGCTAATGACACCTGTAGACTTCAAGTCTTCATGCTAAGCTAACATGAAATGCTAACAAATGGAACCGAACCAGTGGGCGTACGGAGGTGAAAATGGTATCGAACATCTAGTCTCAGTCTGGGTAAGTCGGCAAAAAAGGATATTGTCCAAAACATTCAAAACATTGGAGTATTCCTTTAACATAACATGTTGAGTTGGAATCCAGAGCCAGACAGTTTCTGTGTATTGTCTCCATGCAACAAAAAGTCAAGAAAGTTAGAATAAAGTCTCCATCTAAAGGTTCAACTCTTCAGCAATTTATCTCAATACCTAAAATGTGGGCACCAAAAAGTGGAGAGCCACCATGTATTGTGCGGGGTGGACCAAAAACTCACAGGTAAGTTTTACTCACACAAAATGTTATTATCTATAGCAATGCTGCAGCTGAGCAGGGACCAGATGGTGTGACACATTACTGTGCCCCATGTGTGGTTGGCTAAACTCACGTCTCACGATTTGTTAAAATTAAAATGTAAATATTCACCAACACAGGCTCTGTCTTGCCGCAGCCTTGTCATTTTTTTCCCAAATTTGCAATAAACAAAAACATCTTTTCCTACAAGGACATGCGGCTCAGACACAAGGTCATTACATCTGCCAGGTGAGGCGGTTGCTAAAAAACTGAAAACTGGATGTGGGGGTGTGGGGCATGTGAGGGGTCATGTGGGGGACTCTGAAATATCCCTGCTGTGGAGGATTTTTAAAATGTCAGTGTTTTGCAGTAATGGCCCATTTCTATAATAATTGGTAATGCATTTATTTGTTTCCCGGTGCAATTTCTGTCCTCTTGACTGATCCACCACTGTCGTCATACCTTGTGATAGAGCTCAGGGCAACAGTGTTTATGCGTGTAAGCTCATGTATCTATGTATAAAATGTCATTTTTTTCCCCTCTCATCTTTGCACTTGTTACCTCCACCAGGCAGGCCATGTTCACACGTAGCATTTATTTCTCAGCTGCCATCATCTTTTTCTGAGTGGAAAAAAAGGAACTGCCAAGAGCATTTTTGGGCTGTTATAAAAAGCAGCTTGTAATGTTGTTGACACACTGCATCCTAATGGAATTCTGTATCTGATCTTTTCATCCTGATTGGTTGACAGATTAAAAAGAAAAAAAAAAAGGTGTTGACATCACTGCCTGTTTTTTCTGAAAAGTGTAACTTTTTTTTTTAACTGAAAATACAGTAATGCCAGTGGAGCGCTTTTTGTGCATTTTATTTATTAATTTATTTTTAAGATTTATGAGCATTTAATGGCTGCTTTCCATATGATCTCATGAAAATATAGATGGCGGCAGCTGAGACAAAAATGCTGTGTGTGAACACGGCCTTATTTTGTTTGTTAGCTTGTCTGTCAGCATAGTATCTCAAAAACTTATGAATGGATTTCCATAGCATTTGGTAGACAGATTGGCCTTGAGCGTGAGAACAATTGATTAGATTTTGGTGGTTATCCAGATCTGGGATATGTGCCATTAGATGCTTATCATTTTTAGCCATAGCTATAAAACTGACAGAGATGGAGACCGGCTAAGATGCTAAGAATATTTTTGTATGAACGAGAAATCAATTAAACTTAAGATTTAGGCTAAGTGATTGGGATAATGCCTTTGGGTGCAGCAGAAAGTTGGAGAACTGTTCAGCGTTGGCGGAGGTTTGTGCTCTCCATATGCCCTGTAGCCTCAAACATAATTTAAATATATTAGGCAGTATATTGTATAAGTCAGCGCAAAAGTAGGGGTTTTCATTTTCTATGGTCTGCTGTGTCCACCCACCCATGATATTAACCTATGCAGAGGCAACATCTATTCTCTCACATTCATGAACTGCCGTTTTGCTGTTTTCGATGAAAGAGGAATTCCCTCCGAGTTGTATAACATTTTGACTGAAGCTCTATCGCTACACGCTGTAGCAGCTAACTGATCAGAAGCCAGAGATGTCTGGTGTCGCACAGCATGCATCATTGCAATGTGTCACATAAATGAAAGTCAAAACCAAACTTGTGTGTCAGGGTCAAATAAAACGCATTCTGGGCTCGGCACTGGCTGCAGTTTAGCCAGGGTTTACTGGGCCTGCCAAGAGGCATCACTGTCCAAATCCCCGCTGAAAGATGGCTTTAAGTGATGAGCAAGAGGCAGAAGGCGCTCTCACAGAAAAGTCGGAAAAGCCGGAATTAAAAAGCTCTGCAGCTCTCCGGAAATAGGTTCCTTTTCCTCCAGTCTGTCCGTTTGTCCGTCCGTCTCTCTGTCCATCCATCCATCCATCCATCCATCCCTGTTTCTCTCCCTCTCCCTCTCTTCCTCGCCTCCCACACTCACTCAAAGCTTTTCAGCTCCCTGGATTTATATTTGCTCCCGTCAGAGAACTGTTTTGCATACAAATTCCCGTCGGTGGCTTGCCAGTTGCCGCTGATGCATCGCTCTGAGTGCAGGCCGAAAATGTCGAGGACCTCCATTTTTTTTTTCAGTATCCGTCTGTCACTTTCCAAGGTTGCTAACAAAGAGTTGGACTTGCAGTAGTTTCTGGTGAGGCCAAGTCTTTAGCGAGCAAATCCCTCCAATCAGCTGCACTGGGAGCCAGTGGCAGAGAGTGGCACTTTGTTTGGGCTATTCTCCAATAGCCTGGTTTAAGTTATTTGAGCTTTAGAAGCTGGGTTGGCAGCAAGGGTGTCATTAGACACTACAATAGATGAATAAAGCTTTGCTGAGACAATGACTGAATGAATATTGGATTCATCACAAGCTAAACACAGGCTGCAACCTTTGTCAGTTGATTCAATGCATACTAATCAGTTCATGTATGAGCTCCATATTAAAAGTGCCATCCTTCAAAGGGTTGGCAGTGTAATTGTGCCTTCTCGTGCTATGAACATGCTATAAAATCACTTTGTTTTAAAGGCATTACTGTTTAAATACAGTTTTTAGGAATATATTGGTGGGTGTGTGTTTGGGCATGTCATGTAACACCAGCTGGGTCACAACACTCACTCACAGTAAGCTAGCTATTGCCACACTGCTATACACACTTTTTTTAACACTAACTACAGCCCAGCTCCAGGCCCTTTTTTTTTTTTTTTTGGCTCAATATTCTTAATTTGGGAGTGCAATGACACAATAACCATTAAAGCTATTCACAACGTAAGTCCTAGGGCTCTGTAGCAGAATAATGATTTGAGGCTGAAGGTTTGATTATTCAAACCCTTGTTTACTTCTGTTCATTTAGCAGACAACATGCTGCATAGGGAGGACGTTAAAGCCGAATGTAGGCATAGCTAAATTCTGATAAAGACACATTGAAATGCATAAAGCCGGGAAAGGGAGCACGACCTGGAGACTGAACTTGATGAGGAGTCTTGTGATATTTATGGGGCACGGTGGAGTTTTGACCTGTTTTATTGAAAATAACCTTTATTCCTCCAAGTAACTTTCGTGACCTTGAAATGAGTGTGCATGAACAAAAGAGGCTGTAGGTTTTTTTTTTTTTTTTTTTTTTGTGAGTTTATTTATTGTTCACTTTTGTTATGATATAGCTGAAAAATACCTCCAAGCAACAGCTATCAGTGTGCACTTTAACCTCATGCACGCTGTGTCATTTCATATCTTAAATAGCAGACAATGGAGCCAAATCAAAACAAGTGTATGCCCTTTGGGAAGCATTTTGACTGGCAGTAGTGTTTTGTGATGACAGGCTTTTCACAGAGCAGTTCTTCAACTCATAAGCTGTAAGAGGTATTCCAAATTGCATTTTTATTGCACAGTAAAAAAATAAATGCCAAGCCTTCTCATAGATTTTTGTTTAATTACATTCATTTTGCACAGTAATGAAGCAATTAGTGTTTTAAATACAGTCTGCAAGCCTGTGCAAGTAAGTATGTGGATACGCCACACGAGAGCTTCACATAAAAGTGGTTCAAAAAAGAACACTGAAGTAAAATTCTCCATAAATTTCCAAATTAATTCATTCATGGCATTTATAAATCTTCCTTCCTCTCTTTTGGCAAAGGTTAAGCAAAAGGCAACATGTACTGGTATAGTGCGTGCAAGGCTTCAGATGGGTGGCTGTTAGAAGGAAATGCATAGGTGCTTATCTAACCTCTTGGCTCCGGCACACCACTCGGTGAAGCCAGAGGCACTGAATACAAATAAAATGTAACAATACTTTTCTTCACATTCAAATAGCAGCCTCTCTGCTCTAAGTAGAAAGTGTCGGAATGCAAAGTGCAAAGGCTCTGCAGACAGCTCACTTTAAATATTCATGCTCTTTAAAATACCCTGAAGTTCAGCTCACATTTTTTTTCTCTTGGACAGTTTGAACGTAGATTTGATAATTCTTGAATTGCTTATGCCTTCTGACATTTTTTGACTTGGCTGTTGATTCATATAAACAGTTATAAAGTCACTTGCTATCAAATTGATGCAGGGTGACCACAACTGAAGGCACAACATAATTAAGAATTATGGACCTTTTTCACAGCAACTATTTTCACATGAAATAGCAGGTAAACACAGGTGTTACTAATGACATTAATGAAGGTTCTGTTCCATTTAAGTGTGGAAGAGTCTTTTCAGTGAGCCAGCATGAACAATAGCAGGACCCTGGCTCTGTGAGGCCTAAATGGAACAGAATCTTCATTAATGTCATTAGTTACACCAGTGTTTACCTGCTATTTCATGTCAAAATGGCTGCTGTGAAAAAGGTCTATTCCAGCAATCATATCCCAAAACTTTGGGTCCAACAGGTAGTCGTCGTCTGTGATGCTGAAGCTTTTTCATATAACATCTTGTTTAAGAGTTGTTTTCTACTGTTTGAAGCAATGAGGCCCTCAGTCTGGTTTGAAAGCCTCTGTCTCTACCTGTTCCAATTTTGTCTCTCCTTGTTGTGGGGAAGCGTTAGTCGGTAAAAGTGGATTTAGTCAGAGGCTTCGTGGAACTCAAACTGATACAATACACAAACTCAGCACGGCGTGGGCTGTTGGACAGCGGCCGAGGTCCAAGTGGTTCAAAGTTCCCTGGCCAAGTGCGTGCGTCTTCCTCCAGCCCACCACTGTCAACCCCACATGAGGAATTGACAGCACATTCAAAGGCATTCACTGATGTACAATGCATCTGTCTCGTCCGTTTCCTCTAGGGTGTATGGGGGCCTCTGCATTTGGGCCAAAGCAGTTCTTTAAGGGATCTCTGTCAAAAGGGCTCAGTGGCTAGAGGCTGGTATTCCAAAGTAACCAACCATGCCAGGCTGAGTATATATGATAGAAATTGCATTTGAAGAAAAATTCATGGGACACAGAGCTCACGCTGCGAATCCTTCTTTAGAGATTGTCAGGAAACTAGGTCAGGGGGAATGTACAATTGCACGGCTTTTATTAAAGGGAAAATGATTACAGTATACTGCTTCAGAAGGGAACAGTACAGAATATGAACAAGAGAAATGTAAAAGGGCTATTGTACAGTTGAAACAAGTCAAGCAACAAGTACTTTTGCTCTTGATTATGGACGTTCTTCATTAGCTGGTGGCTGGATTTCAGTTCCCAACCTCTAATTCAACTTAACTCTAACCTTAACTTAACTCGAATCTCTGTTAAAGGTGCTATCTATAGCATTGACATCAGTAAATTACAAATAAATAAATACCTTGAGCATACATTAGATGGCAGCAGTGCAACTATGCCCATCAATACCCCTCTATTTGGCCGAGATGCCTTACAAATTTTGGCAAAACCCTGAGTCAGAACAGACTGGGAGGAGACAATTTCTTGTTTGAAATTATGGATGAAATGAAATGTTCTCAGCACTCATGGTTGTTCAGCGTTTGACAGCTTTTGAGGGCAGTGAATGTGTATGACTGATAGGCATTTTCAAATCCAATACTGATTCATTGTATACATTCAAATCCAAAATTTTAATGCCAATTATTGTTAGTCATTTGACTGATGGTTACCAAGCTTCTTGGAATGTGCTGGTGTAGTTTGCTTTAACACTGGAAGCTCAAATAAGCAAAGCAAGTAATGAATTATAGGATATCATATAGGATATACAAAAGAGAGATGGATTGTTTTGTTTATGGACACTGCAGTACTTTAATTTCGTAAGTGACCTCAGTACTCCAGCAGGTGGCCTTAATGCCCCCCAAATAATGAAATTTGCACATCTTTAAGCCTTGTGCTACCATTTCAACACTGCACATCACAACACTATAGAAAATGTATATACATGTTGACATGTCTGTAACATGCACCAGACCAGACTGGCCTTTACCTTTTGAGATGAAATGCTACACCCATTCACAGTGAGCTGCACATAAATATTAGATGCATGAACAAAGAGGAGGAGCACTTGTGCACTGCACTCCAATGTGCAGAACACCCTTGGGGGTTCCTGTGTTGTTCTTTTCCTTTGTAAATCTTTGGTTTGAAGGCCACCCTGGACTCCCCGGTGCCAACAGAATAAAGGAAATCACTTGCTCTGTCATCTAGATTCACCTTGCAGTCGAACAGCAGGATGATGAGGGAGTTAAGCTCTGTGTGCTGCTGTGTTTGTGTTTGTGTCCCTCAGCAGTAGCACCAGCCAGATAGAAAATCCAGTCACTTGAATTCCTCCCTTCACCCCAAATTTAGTTCGAGCTACAATGGAGAGCCCAAGTTTGGCATCATTTTTTTGGCTGTAAGTTAGCATTTCTGTCATTTGGTGTGCAGTCCAAAATCCCCAAGGAAAATGTGAATAGGATTTGCAAGAAATTCCAAAAATGATGGTACACGTGGTGCTACAGAGAGTATACTGTTTTGTTCAATAAAATAGAATAGATAAACTAACATCACATTTGTAAATTCATGTCCTTCAAGTGCTTTTCGTATCACTTGCTGCTATTGAAATGCTACTTGTTTGGAAAAGTGATGTGTTTGTCTGGATAAGCTAAATTTGAACAACCATGATAATATTGCATTGCAATACTATGAAAATCTTAATAATCTGGATGTCAGGAGTCAGGAGATAAAGCTCTGGTATTAAAAAAAGAAAGAAAATGAAAATAAAGGTACACTCACAAAGGTGATGCTAGTTGAAGCATTTTAACGTCTGGAACAAAATGTATTATATCTTATGAATATCTGTTCAGCATATTTCTTATTTCTCTCATTTAATGAAAAATGTCTAGAAACTTCTAAAACTTACGTTCAGATTTTGGACTAAACACCAAATGCTTGCGATGCAAATCTACTGCATACACAATTACGCAAAATGATGACTCAGTTCCTTATGTGCAACTTTTTAGCTTGAGACAGAAAGTATCATGTTAGTTTAGCCCTCCTCCTCCTCCTCACTTGGTCAACTTCCCACCCCAACACTTGTCACTCATAGTGATGAATTCTCTACTTTGAAATGGCATCTTGCCTGCGGCACAACAGGTGTTGAAGACACGGACAACAAAAAAATAAAGCTATGATAATATTCGACTGTGTTGTTGAACAGGCTTTCCCTGGGGACGCCCCGGTGGCTCACTGGCTAGGACGCGCACCACGTACCATTGAGACAAAGTCCTTGACTTGGAAAAAGGCCCAGAACATCATTGAAAAGTCAGTTTCAAACCAAAGTATTTAGGCACGAACACAGGGGATCACACACAGACCCAAATTAACATGATATATCTTGTTATTATTGATTCATACCAAAAATGTTGCTGTTCTGAGTGCTCATTAGTTGTGAGCACTGAAAGAAGGATCCGGGTTTGATTGGCAGCCCTTTCTGTGCCGTGTTTACATTTTTCTCCCACAGTTTTGTCCCAGATTCCAAACACATGGAAGTAAGGTGGACTATAGACTCTAATAGCCATTTTTGATTTGTAAGAACTTAGCATGGCTTCTTGCCCCATGAAGCCTGTTCTGGAATTGTTTCCATTGGCTACAACAGATAAAGCGCGTGAAATATAATATTGGCCATGCTCGGGAGGTGATATTCAAACCTGACTGCCTTTAGGAGGAGCTAGCAGTGTTGCTGAACTCGACTGGTCAAACATTGTCTTGACAACGCTTCCATAAACATGTGCTATTAGAAGGCTACAACACAAACCGGCCAGCGCCAAACAACAAGCTGTGAACACAAACTTCAAAACAAGGGAAACTGCAGGTCAGACAAACTTAAGGGTGTGTGCCCTTATCAGTACTATTTGGGGAGAAGAAAGTACCTTGAATGCCAAACTGCATATCGGTACCTTGGTCTGAGCATATCTGGTATGCCAGGGAAGCGAGCAGGGCGTGACAGGAAATCAGGCTGCCGACAGGGCTGCGTTTCTTTGGCAGGCCGGAGGAGGAAAAGCTGCCACCTGCTTGTTGGGAGAAAAACACTTCTGTAAAAATCAGAACCATCAGAGGCTGATAGTCTGTAAACAAGTGGTGGGTTAAAACAGGTTAAATGCCCTGACATCTCACAACTGTTTATATTTGACAGACTGCTTAACTCTTTTAGTTGAAGTTTTACAGTATTTGGTGGGAGCTCGTCTCTCCTGTGAGAAATGAAAATGTGTAATTAAAATTTTCACAGTATTTGAGAACCGGGCATCAAGCGCACAGACAGACAATGCCAGTGGGTGTGAAACATTTCAAACCCTTCATGGTCTGTTCTTCATACAGTAGAAGCAGAAACAAAAGGCAATCCCAGAACTTCACAGGGTTCCAAAAGGTCCACAGTTATGGAAAGTTCTGGGTAGGGCTGGGAAATATATTCATATTTTATTGATATCGTGATATAAGATTAGTTATTGTCTGGGATTTGGAAAGTGTTGTCTTTTCCGGGTTTTAAAGGCTGCATCACAGTAAAGGGATGCAGTTTTATTGTGAAAATATTTCGTGAAAGTACCAATAGTCATCCCTACAGGATCATTACAATATCGATATTGAGGTATTTGTTAAAAAAATATAGTGATATTTGATTTTGTCCATATCGCCCAGCCCTAGCTCTGGGTTACCCTTGGTAGTCAAAAAGGGCTGCAACATTCACACCCATAGGTGTGCATGTGAGTGACAGTCCATCTGTGTAAATCCTGTGATGGACTAGCGACTGGTTCAGGATGTATCCATGCCTTCCACCTAATATTTACTTGGATAGGATCTAGCACATCAGTGTCCCCGAATAAGAATGAGTGGGTAGAGACCGTGAATGTATGTTTCCCTGTTCACCAGGCAGGCACTGGATGCTGTCATTTGTTTTTGTAAGTTCTCTGCAGTGGGTTTTCACTTGAAAAGCACTGAGTGACGCTCCCTCACAAAATGCATTTTACAACACAGAGGACGTTTCTGCTGACATTGACACAACATGCTTGAAGTGTCTGTTTCCTCCACACATTATGATAATGTTGGTGAATACCATTGACCCATTAACCTGTATGAAGGTGACACACACACCCAAATAACAGGACAGAGATTTATTCAGCATCACAATCACAAGTTTGCAGCTATACCTTCAAGTCTGATGTAGTCATTGGAATTACAAAAGTCCTTTGGTACACTCAAGTACTAGCTGAATTGAGCAAATGTGGTTTCACACACAGCATGTTGATTTCTTTTAAAATCCAAGAGTCAAAACCTTAGCATAGTTAGCTATTTAGATGTTCTGATCATTTTATGCGTTTTAGTGTGTTTAGCACTAAAACACAAGACAGTAACTGCAATATTCAATGGAACTGTGTGGCTCTTCAAGCAATAGCATTTTAATAGGAAAAAAGGGTGTCAGTTCTGGATAAATTAAGGACAGGAGAAACAGAAATTATTCTCCTGCGCCTGCCATACTTACCAAAAACACATGCCTAGTTTAGCTCAGAATGAAAATGATGGTAGTTACCGGCAATCGCTTGAGGCAACGTGCAAAAAGCATCTCGTTGGCCTAAGGCAATTACACATTACTGTGACTGCATTATTATTAGACTACCGAGGAGGAAATGAAAACCAGCATGTTGGTCAGGAACTTTAATCACGTCAAATAATTTCTTAATTCATGACATATTTGTGTAGTTCATAATAAGGCTTTGTCTTTTTAGATTTCAGAGCCTGTTTTGGTCGTGGCAGTCCGCCGACCAGGTGTAAATTCCCTCTGCACCTTTAATAAATCATATACAAAATGTTGCACTTGTTGCTCCGAGCCAGCTTGCTCAGTGCTGTCATGTGTGGGTTAGCAGCAGCTGTAGGTTTAGTATGGAGGGGACTTACCGGGATGAGGTTTTTGACTGTCAAATCATATACCAAACAGCTCAGGTAGGAATTTGCTGTGTGACACGAAGAGTGACACTCTGTGTCATATTAATGCTGCTATACCCATGCTTTGGTTATTAGTCACTAGGTGTTGATGTTTGTATTTTACAGGGTTTAGGACTAAAGCCCTAGCTGAAATGATTCACTAAAATACCTGTCATTGAATCGCAGGTAGGACTGTTTGCAAAAGAAACAGATTCTGGAGACTAGTGTACTGTATGTGGCAATGAGGTGTCTTTGAGTAAGAAAAGGGGACTGTGTGAGAATATGTGCTTTAACTAATTACAGGCTGTATAATGATATGTGATTTTGCTCAAGTGCTGCAAACCACAGTGAAGATCGAAAGCGTACAGGTACGGAGGATGAAAGTGTCTCACCTCTGACTGATTGACCTGAATTTCTCTCTTGATGAGCATGGCGCCGCAGGAAAATGTTTCAGTTAAATTCTTAAACGATCAGCTGTTGTAACACCGCCCCGAAGTATGAACAGGGCAAATTTAATAGGGCTCATCATAATTTAAAATAAATGGACTATGATGGCAAAATGAGACCTTTTGAGTCTGTCTCTTTTTCACAGATATGTGACTTTTTGCACACAATTACAGACACGCCTTGTACACGAGCAGGTTCCATCAACAGATAACCAGCCATAGCATCACAGCTATTGTCTCTGTAATGGTAACACCTGTTTTTGGGTGTGCGACTGAGCCGTAATGGTGCACTAAAACGGCGTGCACTCCGAACATGTGCAGCATGCAGCTGAGAAAGTGTTTATTCTGTGTCTCATGTGAAAGAGAGACAGAAAAAGATTTGGCAAAGCCTTTCATTTGCTTTCAAATATATTTAGTCATATGGGATTTGTTTGTACAGCTTAACACTCCAAGGCTGTGTGTGACAGCAACTTGTCTAAATCTGTGTTTACTCTCGCTGCCGATCCAGACTTTTTCAAAAGCAAACTGATGTATGATAATCCAAGCATGACACTGATATCATAAATCAAAAAATAAAGAAAAAGAAAAGTTACCCTTTGCAATCGAACAAAATAGCATTAAATCAGATAAAATGCATTCTTAGGCACAAAATAAACCATATATTGACAATGTGTGCTCTGATTTGATAAAACTTATTGTGATATGGACCTGAATAACAACTTTTTAACAAAAATGACTGTTACGGCCCATGCAATGTGATTAATCAAGAAAGTAGGGCTCGATTGTTTGGTTTAATAGCATCTAATGACTCTTCTCATGCCAAATTTCCTCAATCCGCACCATTAGAACAAGGATCTGTGGTGATTTTTACGAAATTTAGTGCAGAATGAGTTAATGTCACCTTGCAGGAAAACGACTCTGCATTCCGCCGGCGTCGCCCATCACTTTGAGACGCTCCATTCGCTCTCCGATGGGAGCACCAATCACTCCACATGTCAATACCGTTGGATGTGTATTTCCACTCTCATTAGACATTAACTAACTTTCACATGCTGTAACTTGGCGGACTGCTCAGCGTTTAATGAAGTCATTCCATACATGGCTTGCCACCCATAGCTGGGGATGGTTATTTCTGCAGTTCCCCAACCCCGAACAAGTTGCTCATTAAAAAGTTCACTGTCACAGTTCAATTGTTATTGCTGGAGTAAATATATTTTCGAGCAAACACAAGCTATGTAAAACATCCGCCAAAAACTCACAACATTAAAACAAACAGGGTGAAGCAGGGCTCTTTGATTAATTAATTCAAGGTTTGTTTTTTTGTGCTGATTCAGTCCTGAAATAATTTCAGATCGGATAAAGCTGTTTTATTAGTTTGTCAGTGTATCAGAACAACATTGGCCCTTTACTCAAAATCACATCTGATCTAGTCAGTGTTGTCCAATCTCTAATATGATTAATATGATGCTATGATATATTATACTTACTGTCTATGAAAAACCCTTAACCTCCATTAATTAAATTAATTCTAATGAGACTTTTTTGACTGGATTCCAATGCATGAATATGTTATTAGTATTAGATGTAACACTGTAGGGGTGTCTATCTATCTATCTATCTCTCTATTTATCAATATTTTCACAGTATGCTAATGCTGTGTAAATGAAAGCACACTGTAATCCATACACAGACACACACACCCCCATGCAGACATGTAAGAAAACAAATCAAAGGCAGCAACTAAACAGACAAAGCTGACAAAAGGAGAGCAGTCTATTAAGGCGCATGGCGTCTCCTATT
>OMLF01046342.1:0-11223 GCA_900302615.1 Holocentrus rufus
AGCTATAAATGATACAAAGTACTCTCCTCACCTATTTTCTCTCTCTCTCTCTCTCTCTCTCTCTCTCTCTCTCTCTCTCTCTCTCACACACACACACACACACACATTTTTCTCACCAGGGGAAAATGAAGTCACCCATTGTGTGTATAGCTGTAAATGAGACTACTGAACTATGCATGCCTCAGGAAGACACAGGTTCATACAATTACAGGTGACATCCCAGCACTGGAAGTGGAACCTGCTTTCAATTCTCTGGCGGCATTAATGTTCTGGAGATTACCAAAAATGCATGTAATTTCTTTATAGTGCTGTTGCAGCTATACCCAGTTCATCTATCACAAACTTTAATCTCTGGTGCACATTACTAGCTATGTTATAGCTCATATCACTGATCTTTTCAAGTATTTTTTGTAAATTTTGCTTGGAATAATGTTCAGCAATGCAGCAGTGTATGAGATGCACTATTCCAAATACTCAGAAGACTTGTGAATGAGAGAGATAACTGTTCTACGGAGTAACAATCACTGTAGATGCAAAGAAAATCATCATTACTGTGAAGCACTGGATATTTGTGTTGGAAGAGAAGTAAAAATCAAGAGCAGATGGTCCCTAAGTGTAATAGTCATCTCTTTACTGGCTCTTTAAACCAGTCTGAGGGGGTGAAATGAAGCCAGTCGTGTGAACAGTGACGAGATTTGGTATTCATGAATTTGGAGCGGGCAACCCGAAGTTATTAAATGTGCAAAAGGCAAAACAATACTGAGCTATCAAAAAATGAGAGACGTTTGAATTAAAGAGGTACCTTAACCTGGATAGCTCTGATAGGCTGATCATGATCCAATCAATAGCCGCTGTTCCGACCCTTCCGTACATTCACCCAGTGTGATTTAGCGCACACATAGCGGAACACGGTAAGTGTCCTGTTAAGCTTTGCTGCTGTACAAATCAGCAATTTGATAGCTAATTACCTAGACTGTAACAAACCTTTAACATTCAATAATTAGTTCAGAAATACTAGCGTATCTGCAAGCAGATTTTAAAATGACGAGTGGCTTCGGTGTGGCAGAATATTTCAGGAAGGTAAAACAGCTCACTAGCTAGCTAACTGGATTGACTAGCTAATGTTAGCTAATGAGTAACTAACGAGTTCGCAACTCGAATGCAGTTAGATATTCACGTAGTTTAACGACAAACGTTAACTCACTCGCTGTCAGTTCCTTAGCTCACACATGGTATCAGCAAACCAAGCGGATGCTCTGAACTTGAGATGAAATAGAAAAGGAGGTTTGTGAGTCCATAAAAATGCTAGCTGGCTAGCTAACTTCTAGCAAGCCAATGTTAGCTAAACAGCTAAAGTTAACGTTAGCCGCTGGGAAACTCAAACGGGAGGTTAACGTAACGTTTGTCACACAAGAGCTAGCTAACGGTAAACACGGAGAACAACTTTCTAAACTGTCAAGCTAACTTTAGCAAACATAGCATCAGTGCTGCACATTTCGCCGAATGTTTTCTGTATTCACACCCAGTAACGTTAGCATTTTCTCATGGACGCTAACAAATGTTGCTAAACGTTAGCTAGCATTTAGGTTGTCAAGCTTGGTCGTGATTAAGATATCGTCAGTTTTTGATACCGTCCATCACCCGGCAAACTTCATGTTATCGCCAGATTTATTTTTTCCAGTCATAGTCAACACCACGGATTTTTACTGTTTTTCTTAGACGTTGTTGTAACAGTAACGTCTACAGTCACTTACATTGGGAAACTAATAGCCCCACCCTTCCTTTCGAAATCAACTGCGCTCTAAGCAGGCACGAAAAGTAAGTTAGTTGACACCGAGAGGTGTCTAATGTCAAAAGCGCACAACTGCAGTAATTTACAAAGAAAATAGATTTTGCCGATATACTTTCAAGTTTTACAAATGGGCTTCAACCAGCATTTTGAGCTCTTCTTGGCCCGTCAAATACGCATTATCATACAAGTAAAGTCATGGCAAGAAATCCTGTCTATGGAGCTTAGATGTTAGTTTAAGTGTTGCAGTGAACCATAATGGGCCACAAATCATCTGGCTTAGTGTTTTGTTTCTCAACTAGGATAAACAAAAGGCCTTAATACCTTCTTAAATGTTGCTGATAATTTTAGTGTAGGTCGATGAGTACCAAGGCAGTTTGTGCTTATGTAACTTGGGCTACATTTTTTAAACAGACTTCAAAGCAGTTCATTAAAAAGGTGTAAGTTTCATTAATGGCTAAGTTATTGGTGCATAAACTGATGTCTATAAATGTTTTATAATTTTTTTCTGTATTTTCAGTTTGACTACAGCAATAAAATCATTCCTTAAAGCGTGACCAACTCTCTGTATGACACTGTTTATTGTATAATTAAGCACCAGTAATGCTGACCTGCATGTACATGCTTTATTGGTATAATCTAGGTCTGATTTCCTGTTTCAGTATTTAGTGTAGCCTAGCTTATTGGCTCCCAGCACCCCCTCAGCACCTGCCCGCTGACATCAGTGTACTTGAGGATCTGCTGGCCCCCCCTCGCCAGATGTAGAGGGAGTTGTCATCTGCAGCAGCCGTGTACACGGTAGGTTAGACTGTTTTCCTGGCCTGAGGGGTGTTTTTATTGTCTGTGTTTGTGTTTAACAGTACAGTTTTGATGTAAACTACACTTCTATTAAAGACTTTGCACATTTGTAGATTAGGGGGATATTTATTTATATTTGGTTCTTAATCATATATGTACAAAAAAGTGTTTAGCCATTATTTGTTGTTGACATCAAGGCCTGTCAACAAGAAAGAATTCTCTACCTGTCAGCTAAGCTAGCAGAAATTCTTGACTAGGATTGGTCAAGGTTGTCAGCTTGGGTGCTTGATACTTGAGATGTGTGAGGCAAGGCTCATATCTAATCAGAGGAAGGCTTGGGCTTCTGGCTTATCTGATATGAAAGCTTTGAAGCAAATTCTGTGACACCCACATGAATTTACATTTGAATCACAGTCTGATTTACCTTTACCTATATTATTAGGCTAATAAAAACGTCTGCATATGTTGCATTGCATCTAGGTGCATCATCTCACTCTGGTAATGATTTCAGAGCAGTAGTTATGCATGCTCTTCTGATCTCTATTTTCTATTTGTACGGTGCACTTGAGTAGAGGAGGATCATTACAATGGCCCTTTGTAGAGTGCCTCATGTGCCCGTCTCTCACTGTGGGCTTCTGGTGGTGCTTCATACGTCTTAGTTAGAATTGCAAATGCTGGTCGAGTGTGACAGAGTGGTTTTTGTATTGTTTGTCTCAACATTTGACAAAGGTCTCACAGATCATCAGACCCAGTATGATTAGTAGACTCAAGGAGGCTCTTAAATGAGAAACTGCTGTGCACCACCCACTTCTTTGACATTTGTGCATCAAATGAATGTTTGCATTTTAGAGTGAAATGTAAAGCATAGCTTAATAAACAGCTTATTGGCTCATTAAATGAACTAGTTTGCTCTAATAGAACAATTTCACCTTTTAATACACATACTGTACCTCTGTAAATGTGTATTAACAATAATTCATTGATTATTGACCGACGAAGATTTCTGTTCTTGCTACCAATCACTTCAAAAAACATGATAAAATCCTAAATCTATACTTGAATCAACAGTTGACTCCAAAATTGAAATTCCATAATTACTGGCCTTCATATTTGATATAAACGTCCATCTCTGGTGATCCATCTGAGACAGATTGTTTCCCATACCTGGTATTATTGTATCCAAGCATTTGCTTTGTGGTTCCAAAAATAGCCTGTGAGCATATATAGAGGTAGGCCTGTTAAAAGGGACAAGGTTCGGGGTCATATGAAAGAATAACACCTTTCTTAACTGTAACTATTCCCGGCCTGTAACAAATTTTCTACAGCTGCCCATGTTGTGTAGGCCCATTGTGGTCTGTCAGCTGTGCCAGGCTTCAGGAGTTTGTGACAACTCAACTCCCTGAGGTCTTCACCAGATTGTAATGATATGAAGTCATTTGTGGCACTGTGACTTGTACCTGCTCTCTGCTCAGAGCACTGACATATTCAGGATCTAGTGCAGTTTTCACCGTGCCAAGTCCCAGAGTTCAGCCATGTGGTTAAATTTCTGAAATCTTATTTTCTAGAAGAGCCATTTAATTGTTACTTAGGTGCCAGTGCCACTGGTTGGGGGAAAGTTTGCCTAAAGCCATGGCCAGACGAGTCTCTGGCTTCCTTCAGCTCCTCTTGGCTTCTTTATTTTAAAAAAGAGAGGGGAAGGGCCCCACCGTCATGACAGCAGAAGTCCCAAGGCAGTGGGTGGGAAAGAAAGCAATTTTTTTTGGCAGAAGAATGAAAGTTTAATCTGCTGATGTCAGTAGTGATTATTCATTGTCATAGATACTGTACACAGGGCAGGGAGGTTGTAAACTAAGCATTTCAGTTAATATGTTGTTTAAAAAGAAATACTGTTGTAATCGTTTGTAAATATGGATGAGTTGTCGAATGATCTCATCAATCAGTGTATTATCCACATGATTCTTTCTTATTTCTTTACTGCACTAGGTGCTACAGGGAAACAAAGTATATATTTTTCACTTTTTCTGTGATTGTAAATTATATAACTTGTGCATTTAATCTGCCTTGTCATCTTTGCCCGCTCCTCTTACAGACCCTTGCGCTGTCCAGTGAAGTTACCCCACCATGCGTGAGTACAAGCTAGTGGTGCTGGGATCAGGAGGCGTGGGAAAATCAGCACTGGTGAGTGACGACTGCTGTCATGGCTAACACTCTACAAGGTGTCCCGTGATCTGAGCTGATATCTTATGGTTATTACAGTCTGATAGTGAAATATTATTGACTTGATGTGATGCAATTTGAAGTATCTTAAAGCATAAAAAATCATCAATGATTCTCTGTAGACTATAAAAAAGACTATCAAAACTATTCAGATTTTTTTGACCCACAAACCTGTTTTTTGTTTTAGGGTTTTTATTTTACATTGTCTTACGCCTAAGGGATTTGAACTGATGATTAAAGGGATCAGAAACGCTCAAACATGTTTTTGAGATCCTAACTGATATTCAGGTGTTTGAGATAGAAAACAAATTACTCAGTACATTACCTCATACATGGGCATATATTGAAATGATGATGTTTTAGGCACTACTTCAGGAATTAAATATCAAAAGTAGGTAAGCATGTTTGGTTTTTTGTAGGGTTGAACTACTACTTCTACCGAGGTAAACAGATCGATTTGATAACCGCTCCTCCCAACCCCTCCCCCTCCGCTTCTGCTCTCTACAACCAGTGCATTACATTTTCATACTGGAGGAGAGGAACTGAAACTGGGGGCACGGCAGGGCTGTTAAGTAGGCAGAGACTTAAATTTAGTTCATTTGACTGTTTATTTTAAATGTTACCAAATTAAACCTGTTTGATTTTGAAGTTCAGAATTTGATGTTAAATCATAATACTGAATGCAAAAGTGCAGTGTCATTTCACCGAAAACATCCATGTCTTTTTTGGAAACACATCTGGATGAAATACTCACTTCTCTTTTGGTAGATGTTTGTCAGTCCACCTGTGCTTGTTCATCATGCAGTAAGATGGATTGTAATTGTGAAACTTGCCTGTTTTTCAGTTTTCTACTGGTGATGATGCATTTTCTTGACATTCTCTTTCCCTTCATTTCTACCATCCAGACAGTCCAATTTGTGCAAGGAATTTTTGTGGAAAAGTACGACCCCACAATAGAGGACTCCTACAGAAAGGTAAGAACAGAAAACAAACACTCTCAACTCTTAACTCCAACTGCCTCTGTTTCAGCACTGCATCTCAGTAGTTGCCCCCACCTTTATCTCAACCTTTACCTTAACTGTTTTCCCCAACAGCAAGTCGAGGTTGATGGGCAGCAATGTATGCTTGAAATCCTGGACACAGCGGGAACAGTAAGTCCCGTCAATCATAGATAACAGATTTTAACATGCAGGACAAGTGCAACCAGGCTCATGGTGGTCTGTTCCTTTTTATCGTTCTGTAGGAACAGTTCACGGCTATGAGGGACCTGTACATGAAGAATGGCCAGGGCTTCGCCTTGGTGTACTCCATTACAGCGCAGTCAACATTTAATGACCTACAGGACCTCCGGGAACAGATCCTGCGAGTAAAGGACACTGAGGATGTGAGTATCGCAGTTGTAATTCCCATCACATGTGGAGCATTTTTTAAAAGTTGTTTGAATGTTTCCATATACATAGTTTTGTATTCAGTAGAGAAGTAAGTGATTTAGGTTAGTGACATGCTAATTATGAACGGCATAATCAGGTGACACTGATGGACAGTAGGAGCATTGTTGTCTAGGGAAAATGTAGAGCATGACAAAAGTGTAGCATGTAGGCCTAATTCATAACGTCACATTAAAACATCAAATGCTGGCTATCAAGTATTTGAAATGAATTAATAAATGTTACAGAATAATAATAAAAATCAAAGAACGCAAATTTGAATGTCAGTTTAATGTGATTTTGCATGGCAGTGGTAATCCAAATAATTAAACGGTAGTAAAAATTTTGTCCATGTCACCCCATCCTACTGTTTACTGAAGATAAGCCTCTATGTTGCTTCATATAATGTGCCTGTGTACCTTCTGTGGCTGCCATTGATCCCTGCTCATCTCGTCCTCATTAGAGTCGGCTCTGTGGGAAAGAGGGCAAAGCAAAGGGGGGCAGGAACTTTGTGACAGGATGGAAATGTCAGTGCTGTTGTTAGATGCTATCTGCCACTTTCAGTCGTGCTCTCTTCATTTCCAGATTTAGAAAGAGGATATGCTGCATGCTGAGTCGGTGCTTTATTAATTCATAGCTGGTTGCCTGATGAGTCTGTGTGTTCTTGTTAAGGCAATATTACACAAGTCCGAATGTGCGTACTATGGACACTTATTTTAGATCATGAACCAACATTAGCTGATTTTTTTTGCCTATGTGGTGATAGCCTCTTGCTTACTTTTGTTTTCAAAACCTAGACCAAAAAAACACCATGTACCTGATATCTTCAGTTACATTTTTCAGAAGTAACTGTCTGTTTGAGTTTAGTAATAACAAGGTGGAAAATCACCAGCAATGTGGCCCACTCGGTGCTGGTGATTTTCCACCTCGTTATAATATTTGGTACGTTGAAGACAGCTAATGTTGGCATCTTACCATTGATGGATTTATTTTTACCTCAGTAAAAATGAAAACTGTTGTATCAGAGTGAGATATTGCTTTGGAAGAGGTCCCTTTTTTGACTTCACTATGAACTGGTCAGGTTCCCATGATCCTGGTGGGAAACAAGTGTGACCTGGAGGACGAGCGTGTGGTTGGCAAGGAGCAGGGCCAGAACCTGGCCCGTCAGTGGAACAACTGTGCCTTTTTAGAGACTTCAGCTAAATCAAAGATCAATGTTAATGAGGTAAGTTCAAATACTACATGTGGCATCAGCATACAATTTGAAACGGAATTCACATGAAGTGCCTCAAATGGCGTTACCAGTAACTCCTTCAACAACAACAAAAAAAATGTGATCACTGCAGCAAAATGCTAAAACCTCTGAACATATTCTGTTTAGATTTTCTATGACCTGGTGCGACAGATCAACAGGAAAACGCCGATGGAAAAGAAGAAGGCAAAAAAGAAGTCAAATTGCACACTGCTCTAAAATGCCCTCCCACAGCAGCTCCAGGCCAGGTAAGTGGGTGTTAAAATAGGATGTCATCCAAATATGTGCAGAGCTCCCACTGTTCCTGAAATTTCTGGATTGTCGGTGCATTTTTAGAGGTATATTTAAAACAAGGCCACTCATGGATTTTCTGAAGTAACTAATTTTAAAAATTCCTGGTGTTTTTGGATATGGGTCCTTTTCAAGGAACTTAGACAAATGTAATTTACAGCTTGTGTCAGGCACGTTCAGCTGTTTGTTCATCTAAGGCTTATTGTTCACAGCAAGGACAAGTAAGGTTTACCAGGGCCAGGGTGAACCCACAGTGTGTGGGACTGGAACAGCAAAATCCATAGATCATTTCTGTAGGTACCATGGTGTTAAAAGGACAACAGATGTGTTTGAGGAGATTGAATAAAATAAATGCTAAGCACTGGCTAGTCCCCTACAGCAACAACCACTTACATCGCTTTGGAACTTTTTTGAGCCAAACAATGGCCAAAGGATTGAAAAAAATGCAGGTTATAAAAATACTTGGACATACTCAGAGAAAGCCATGAAAAATATTTGGATTTGGGAAGAAATTGAAGAGGGAGGAAAAAATACAAAAAAATGCACCCTTTGTGTTTTAAGATGTGTGAGAGGGGGATTATTTCTTTTTAGGGAAACCTCAGGATCTGGAATCATTTGCCACTGTCAACCAAAGTATTCAAACAGAAGAAAATATGTGAAAAGGCTGAAAATCTGCTCTATTTTTAGCACTACCATATCCAGTCAGATATTTTTCAGATGATGTACAATTTTATGTTGTATGTGAAATTTATTCCGTGGAAAGTAGGCAGCCTTAATTGAATGTTATGGCTCCATCTACTGATGAAGCGTTGCAGCAGTGCTTCGTGTTTGAATAACTGGGCTCAGCTCAGAGGATCAGACTTCAAATTTCCAGACAAGCTCTGAGACTGAAAATAACTTCATTTGCTCTCAGCTGTGAATGGCCACGGTGCCGAGCAGTGG
Organism: Holocentrus rufus; assembly: GCA_900302615.1. Classification (NCBI taxonomy): domain Eukaryota; kingdom Metazoa; phylum Chordata; class Actinopteri; order Holocentriformes; family Holocentridae; genus Holocentrus; species Holocentrus rufus. Next base: position 8,717 of record OMLF01046342.1, read on the forward strand.
GCTCAGCTTCATGTGCTGTGACAGTTTCACTGACACACTAACATTATTTTTCTCCCCCATACAGAAACCTGTAATGATTAACTGTTGCCCAGTTGGAACGTGCCAGCATTCCCAGCCCTCTCCGGAACATTTTTGAAAAGGCTGACAGATACTTCACCACTCTTGAAATCGGAGGAGACGGCACATACTTTCAAGATATGCTCTGCTTTTTAACGGCAAAGGAGTCCACCTGTTTCTTTTCTTTCTTTCTTTCTTTTTTTGCCTTTGTCAGCCTTGTGTGATGACAACTGTTTTTTGTTTTGTTTTCTTTTCTTTTCTAAGGTGTCTTTCTTTGGAAATATCAGTTTAAAAGAAAAGAGACCATGGGTGTAAATCCGTATATGGGAACTAAACTGTTTTATTGAAAGTAACAGCAATCTTTGGCATATTGTGACTATACGTTTGCAAAAGAAACCATGTGAAATGTTGGCCTTCGCATACCTTTCTGCACTAACGGTGTCAACAAAAACGCATCATTGTCCATAAGTTTCTTGCTCCTACTTAACAAGGATGTGTATTCATGAGATAACATCTTTCCTAAGTGACTTTGTTTTATATTGAGAGCTGCAAGGCTTTCATATTTCCCATAATATATTCTAATTCCATTTTTGCATAATGAAGCTAAGGAAATTAGTATTTTATAGACTGATGGGGGAAATGACGCATTTTGATTTCTGTGTCTTGAGGCTGAAAATATATTGTACTAAACCAACTCTAATATTGCTTCTTGTGTTACCCTGTCACAAATGATTTTCCAGCTTTTATGAATGATTAAATTTTAGTACATTTTCATTATTTTTTGGTCTTAATTTTTCCTTAAAGAATGTGCTATTGTTACCATAAACACAGCGAAAATGTTCAGTGATTTGATTATTTGCCCAACTAGTTTATGAGCAGGAGCTGCACATTTGTCAGGGAGCTTTGTGTGTGTGCAGCCTTACTGAATTTTACCACTGAAGGAGATCGCCTGTATTGCATATATTCTTATTGGGATTGTAAACAAAACTGCTTTGAACGCTTTTCTCATGTGTGACGCCACAGCAGAAAATGATAGGATGATCTTGATGTTCTACATGATTCATCTTAACTGATCAGTAGAACATACTTCATTTAAAAAAAAAAAAGTTTTGATTCCTAAAGCTGTAAATTTAATAAGATGAGTTAAGTAAACATATTCTCCAGCCTGTAACTTTCAGAGCTGATATAAGCTTTTTCCTGTGGTAGTGCAGTAAACAGCTGTTGCCATTTAAAGGAAAACGGTGAATGTCTTTTGGAGTCAAAAGAGGAGCGTGTTGACGCTTCAGAGTTTAGAGGAACTGTTTCTGCTCTGCTGCAGCTCAGGTCAGGCTTGTGTCCGCAGAACAGAGACCGTTATCAGAAAGAGGAACCCGGAAAAGTGATTCAGTCCAGGCTTTCAGTAGCAGAAAGGCAGGGACGGGCGGATGAAGGCAGTAAAAAGCAGAGTAGAAACAGATTAGATTCTGCAGTTGTGCAGCTGAAGGCTTCAGAGGCTCGAAGAAGGGCGAGTCTTACCAAACCGAGTGTGACGGCGAGATAAAAGTCCTGTAAACTTTTTAAATACCACTACATGGCGACTGCAAAAGGCATTATGGTGAAGACATGGCCTGCTCTATAAAGTTGTTAACGCCCAAGTGTTGATTTGCTGATTCCTATAAACAGACCTATTTTAATGACATGTAGGCCTACATCATAAGGTGATTGATTTTTAATTCAGTATTAATTATCTGCATGATTTATCGTCCAGTTTCTCTCTGAATAGACAGTTTTACAGTTTAACATACCTCTCAACTTTGTTAAACCATAGGCCACAAGTTGCTAAAAGGTTTCATTCATTCATCCGTTCATCCATTCATTCATTTTGAGTGGTAGAGGGGGCGACTGCGAAAATCGTGAACTTGGTGCACACACAGGTCAGTCTTGTTTGTTTTAATCAGAAGAGGAGAATGGATGTGCTGCTGAAAGATGCCGTCCCTGAGGATGAAGACCTGGGCCTCTCCACACCTCCTCTAACCGCCTTCCCCCCCTCATCAACGCTCAAGTTCCCCCTAGTTTTTTTTTTCTAACGCGCTTCTTCAGCAGACTGTGACCTTCTGTGCTTCACATTTTGACCAGAAGGTGACAGCATAATTGATGCTGGCTCTGTCATATGTGCCGATAAGGAGATGTCAGGTGCTTGGCGACCCATCTGTGAGCGGTCCTATAGCTCCAGACCGCACCACCTCAGATAACATTAGAAGAGAATAGCCTCAGGTGAACCTATAAGCTATAGGCTGTACACTATCAATTAAACACCTCATGGTGGAGAAACCTTTCCTCTAAAGGCAGTAGGTCGGACCGACAGCTTCCATGTCATCACACCGGCATGTAGCTCATCTCCAAGGGTGTCATCACTTGATTCATGACAGCGGCCGGTCTCTTGATTTCAGACGGGATTTGGCGTCTCTCTC
>OMLF01046344.1:0-10065 GCA_900302615.1 Holocentrus rufus
TCTCCATGTATCTCCCTGTTTTTTTCTTCCAATCTCTCTCTCTCTCTCTCTCTCTCTCCCTCCATCTCCATTCATCGCTTCCTCGTTCGCCCGCTCGCTCATTCCCACCTCTCCATTCCATCTCCGCCCCTCTCTCCGTCATGTCTCATCTCTCTTTCCCACCATCCATCTCTCTCCTCCTCTCTCTCTCTCTCTCTCTCTCTCTCTCTCTCTCTGCGTCTCTGTCTTCCATCAAGCTGAAAGAAAACTCACAGGGAACATCACAGGCTGTTCCCTCTCTATGTACACAAACCACAACAGAAAAAAAAAAGAAATTTGGAGACAAAAACTGACATTGAGACATCAGTCATTCACAAGGCTGTGATTATAAAACAGAGAGAGGGCTGCAGGCCTGCGTCTGGGACGGCTTTGTGCGCCTCGGTCCCACGGCCAGAATCACTTTGAAGGCCTCATTACCCAACATGCCGTGTTTCCATTTTGGGGAAAATCTTTAAAAAGTCGTTACCTGAAGTTTGCCGTTCAGTTTCTGTGAGATAAACAGGATTCAGTTGGGGAAACGTGTCCTTTAGTCACCTCTGCCTTCATGACATCCTGGCAGAAGTGGAAGAACCGGTCGGCATCTTGACTTGGAGACGTTCACATGTTTAACAAATTATCTGTTCATGATATTATTGTTTATTTATTTTAAATCTGAAATCTGTATTGTTTTGAAACCGAAATGAAATTCTTCTCATTTCTTTAAATTAATAAAGAAAGAAAGAAAATGGAAAGTGCAAACTCCCTTGCAGATTTTTAGATATATTTAAAAAAAAAATGTTCAATATTTTTGAATGTATTTTTTCACTTTTTAAAATTTTTTGGTTTAGTGTTTATATGTTTTTGTTTTCTTGTTTTATTAGATTTTTTTTTTTTTTACTTTTGTCTTTTATAATTTTATTTCAATTTTCTTTCACTTTAAAAAATATATTTTTATTACTTTTAGGCCAAGTAGCAATTTTTTTTTATTTTTCAAAAGGGAATTTTAGCGACATGTTCAGGTTTCTGATGGTTAATTAGAATATTGTTGTGATATCCATGTTCACAGTGGAGCAGGGAGTGTATCTATGTTTCTAGGGGCCTGTGTTCCCTAAATGTAATATTAAACATGCACCATTTTATTTATTATTTACTGAACATCAGGCAATACTTGTTTATTAAGAGTATCATTTTACTTTCACATCTCAAAACACTTGAGTGAACATGTTACCTGGTTGGTCGATGACATTTCACTCTGCCAGACTTGAGACGCTCTCCTGTCTTTGCTGTGCTTCACTGCCACACAACGACAACATAAGGAAAACATTTAATCTACTGCAAACAAACCGAAACAGAAATTATGAGCTCTTCTTATGTAGAGCTGATTGTGTGAAAATAACTCCGAACTTTGATTTTTATTGTACTGGATTGGTGGATCAGTGGATTAACTGCCATGTTGGCTGCTTATATTGACTTAAGCAATTCAAGATGCCAAGTGGAAAATATCAGAGCTTACAAACCCACATGTCCTACTTGTAATTATAACTAGCAGGCTGATGTGAACAGCTTTGTTACAGTAAATCCAACATGACCTTAACACAACATTTGATCTGCTATTTTTTGAGAAAATACCGTATTTTGTTTTTATTTATTTGGTAAGACCAGATCTTAGTCAAATTCTTGGTGAGGCATCAAATCAAAAACTTTTTTTTGAGACAAGTCAGGATGAGTAAATGATTCTGGGTTCAGTATTCCTTTAAGAAACAGTCCATGCTAGGGATGTATCCGCTCATGCTTTGGATGAAAGTGTCCTCCAAATTTTATGACCCTCTGCACCTGGCATCAACCGCACTCAAACTGCTCTTCAACTGTAACGGTGAGATGGCGAGCCCTCTGGAAACTGTGTCATTAGACGCGCCTTTTCTTATTTTTCAAAAAAAGAGGTGAGGAAACCGCCTCAGCTGCCAGGTGCATCGTAGAAAACAGCTGAGAAAGTGGCAGTTTTATTGAGCCGTTCTTATTACTATTAACAGTTTTGTCAGACCGAATCGACAGCAGGCACCTGGTCCCGCTTGTCCCCTGTCCGCAAGTATTTCTGACAAATCTGATTTATATGTCAATGTTTTCAATAGCTGGTGAGTGTGCGAGCTGCCTGCCATGTGTTTGATTTGCGTGCGCTTCCTGGACGGATCTGTGCACAGGCCTTTTATTTTGTTTGCCGACTTGTTTCATGTGGTTTAGAAACACAGTTGAATTTGCACTTTGGCATTCATGTGGCCGAATGCATCTTCAACCAGCTCTGGAGGCGGTTTGGATGACTGGGTCTTCAGTGCGCCTCGGTTGTATTTACACCTGGATTTGATGCGTTATGGTGCTGCGTTCGAATACGGTCCGGACATCCAAGACACATGTTATTGCAAAGTGTAACAAGGGTCTTTGTTTCTGATGCATGATGCTCTCTAAATGGGTTTCCTGTTGCCGGGCTGTTTTGCAGATGTAGCTGAATCCCATCTATTTTCTGCACAGCTGCTATAATGTCACTTCAGGTCCTCACCCCAAGAAGAATCATTTGTAAAACCTTTCAGTACTAAAGCAGGATAGATGCAGATGCTTTAAGAATGGATGCCAAGGTAAATTTTGGCACTGCTGGTGCTTTATCTTACAAAATCGCATGACTGCTACCATTCTTCTGAATGTCTTATATAAACAAGATACATATGGAAGCATTTTCTCACACGTTTATTGATTTATCTAGCTAGCTAGCTTAATCGGAAAAGCATAAAAAACAACACATTAATCAAATATCTTTTTTTTTCTTTATATTTTATTACAGGAGTACATTTGACAATCACGGTAACAAAAAAAAGAAAAGGAAGAAATAAGAACAAAACATTCATATTTAAACTAAGTGAACATTTTTCCTGTAAAAAGAAATACAAATATTATGTACAGAATGACATAAGACAGGTTCTGAGAAACCATCGGTTGAGAGGAGGGGGGGGAAGTGTAGTCGCATGGCACTTAAAAAATAAACATACCTCGCAAGTGCTTTCTGTTTTCCATAATTAATATCAAATAAAATGCAGTGATAATAAGTCTGAATAACAAAACAAATAATAATTATTACAGTAATCAAATCAACAATATTAACATTTTAAACACTGTTTACAATATAACTGAAATACATAATATTCTAAATACATCCAATATTTACCAAAGACCTTTCTCATTTAGGCTAAAAACTCTAAATCTGTAATAGAATAAAAAATAGCATTTCAAATATCTTATAACAACAAATATTACTCGTACAATAACATTAATATTAGGTTATTAGTAGACGTAAATAGCTGATTTTCCCCATAGCTTGCTAAAGAAAGGAATATTGTACAAGTTAATATACACTATAACCTATTAACGCTCTTTTTGCTTTCACAAAATGCAAATATTTTAATCAGCTAAATTATATATATAAAAAAGGGAAAGAAATAGCAAATCTCACTCGATACAAACTATTGTAGCAATCTAGAACTCTCAATTAGAAAATTTACACGAGAAAAGCAGCAAAAAAAATCTCTATTTTCATATTTTTTTATCATGAAGAAATCAGTGGTGTGGTTGGTAAAAGAGTGAACAATGTCTGGTACAGGCAGAATCTGTCAATGCTATTGGACACAGGTCGTCCAATAAGAGAAGCCTTCAGGGCTTGACCCCGCCCTCTCCCCGAAACCTCATTTGTCCTTCTCTCAGGCTTCAAATTAGAACTTAGAACTCTTTCCAAGGCTTCTAGAATGTCCGAGAGTTCTTGAGTTCTACTAACAAGTCCCAGAGTTCCGTTATAGAATCCTTTCCATATATGGAAAAAAAATCAACAACAATTCTTCCTCTCCGATTATGGAACACCGCGATTCTGAGAGTCCTGATTGTGCAATCATCTCAAACAATAAATCTCTTTTAGCTAATAAAGTTGCTAAACCATGGAAATTTTTGCATTCTTAGCGTTGATTGGAGGAGCAGCAAGACAGAATGTCACCTTCTCCACAGAATTCAAAATGGCTGCCCCCAAGGAGACGAAAAAAACAAACAAAAAAACAACGAAACAAAACAAAAAATAAAATCACAAATAAACAAACACAGAATGACAAAAGCGACACTCAAGCAGCATGTATGTAGGTCTTCTTCTCTCCACCTCTCTTCTTTTCTCCTCATCCTTCTCTCTTTTCTCCTCCTTCAGCTTAGGAAGTTCCTCCGTTTTTGTAAGAGCAAGTTCTCCATGTTATCCCGGCCACAGGACAAAGTCACTGGCCAACATTAGGTACAATCTCAATGCAACTTGGTAGTGTAGTTTATGTATCAAAGCACAGGTTCAGAGATATTACAAGGCAGACCTGGACCTTATTGATGTTTGACCTGGATTCAATTACTTTTCTCAAGCATGGAACCAATGGGAGTTGATAGAACCTAGGACTTGATTCTGCTTGTGCCATTTTGCATCCCCAAGTTGAATGCCGAATGGTTACAGTGGATAATGTGGCGTCAAGTGAAAGGAAAGGTTCAGTGGAAGCCCTTCCGATTCCAAAGTTCAGGAAGACAGAAAGTAATTGACGGCATTTCAAACAATAATCGGTCCGGGTCTGTTTAAAAGGGAGGTTACTAGAACGAGTAGATGATAGTCTTTTTATGTGCAGTCAGTCAGAGTTAAATATCAAAAAAAAAGGAAATGCTTATTCATTATTCACCACAATGTCCACTCTGCACCTGAGTTCACACACACCGTTAAGACCACTGCAATTTATGGGCAACAGTTTGAGACGATGTAGATGGGCGATCTGAGAGAGGAGACAGAAGAAGAGGATGATGAGGAAAGATGGGATGGTAAATTGAGGAATGCTCTTTTGGGGTGAGAATGTTTTGGGTTTCTTTGTCTCGTCAGCACAGTCTGAATTTGTCTCTCCTTTATTTCCAGTTTTGTTTAATCAGTTGTATGTGCAAATAAACTAAACCTAATCCTGACACTGCAAAGGAAAAGATTCAAAGTCTGGCGAATGCAGAAGTAATTCATAAGTAAGTCCTTTTCTGTTGTACTCGTAAACCAGTTTCTTGGTGATTTAGAAATTGAAGCTTATTCTATTGGTTCAATCAGTGTGAGTCACTCTGGATGAGTGAGTGTAGATGCAAGTAAATAACAAGAACATCATGACAAAAAAAGACGGTGCTGATAGGTGATAGGAAAATTGCCCATTTACATCACGTCAAAATGTTACGTGTGCAGCGCCCCTTCAAATGTCCAGTCAATCCTGCTTTTAGCTTTACATCCCTCAATCCTTAGTGAAGCCCTTTCCTTAAATAATCCTTTGTCTGAATTGAAGCTTGACCCTAAGTAGCAGTTCAAGGGGGTCACAGCACAGTTTCAGCCATTTGAATTGGTCGACGTATTTTACTGCATCATACTTCAGTTAGCCTCAAGAAACAGTACAGAAACCAGTCTACCCATTTCTGAATCTTGTCTGTCTACGACCTACCTACCGACTGTACTACAATTTTCATCTGACTGCATCTGTAGGCTAGTAAACAATTTGCATTTTAAGGATCTGGCAAGACCCTTTCAAAAAAAAAACAAAACACCTGACTAGAAAGAAAAAGCCACCACTGATTTCTGTCATTCTTCCGAATCCTTTTTTTTTTCATCTACGCAAAATAAAAGTTGAATCTGGGTGGAACCCGGAAGAATTCTGGCCCCAGATTACCCAATTCAGACCTGAAAACATACATAATTTCCTTTCTAGTTTACTAATATAACCCAATCTATATAATCTCATTTACCCTGGTAGACAATTGAAATGGTCCATTGATTCTGATTAAACACGTTATCATATTCTTTCATCCGATACCCTGTTTCATCCATCTCTCCTTCCCTTCACTATCTTCTTTTACTTTTCATCACTTCATTTCACCAAAGTATCTCCATACAACTTCTTTCTCCCATTGTGCATTACCCACATTCTATTTCAAATTATATTACATAGCTTTTTTTTTTTACATACATTTTGTTTGTATATTTCTTTAAAAAAATACGCACAATAGAGCATAATTAGAAACTTTTTTTGGCAGCTTCTTCCTTTCTCTGAGGAAAGTCCCGATCAACATCAATTGTAACAAGAGACGAAGACTTCTGCTTTTCTTTCAGTCTCAAAAGGAACCTCCGACTTGGCAGAGCGAAGTGGGGGGGAGAGGAAAAAATAACTCTGCCAACCCTTCTTTCCTTCCTTCCTTCAATCTTCTTCCTCATCCTTCTTCGATCACTCACCGCCCTTTCTTCGATCAGCTCTCCACTCTTCAAACCGTCGCTCCCAATAGCTCCTCTGACTTGGCCATGATCTCGTTCTGGTTGGAGTCCAGGCCGTAGAACTTAACCTTCAGCCCGTCGACCGGGTGGACCACGGGTACCATCACCACGCGGGGGAACTGCCGGGTGGCCAGCTCGAATCGGCTGGTGCTGGCCAGCTCGATGGCCAGGATGCGGAGGAAGAGGGTGGCGAGCTGCTTGCCCAGGCAGGACCGGACGCCGCCACCGAAGGGCAGGTAATGGAAGCGCCCCTCCTTGTCTTCACCCCGCTCCTGGCTGAAGCGGTCGGGGTCGAAGGCATCCACGTCTTTGAAGACAGCCGAGGTGTCGTGCGTGTCCCGAATGCTGTACATCACGCTCCAGCCCTTTGGGATCTGGACACCCTGGAAAGAGAAAGACAGGTCGAAGGTTATATGTAATGTAGGAAGAACGAACTTTGTATCTCAGGTTGCAGCTGCACCTAAGATTTGCTTTCTTTGGTCTTAATCATGATTGAAAAGTTTGGTAATCTGTCATCTTTCAAGGTTGCAGAATAGACACAGGGAGTCAAAACTAATCTAGTTCCAGACCCTGCAACATCAACCTTCATTTCCTTAAACTCATAGAACCTCATGTTTTAGGGTGGGTTTTGCTTATGTCTTCAATTTAAACACATCGTCCAATTTGAGAACTAAGATTCAGGATTGTCCGTTTGCCAAAGACTACTCTACCCCCATTGGATTTCTGATGGTTTTGATGGACAGACAATTACAGAGAGTCTAAAACTTTTGGAACTGAAGGAAAAGTCATCATCCATTTAGACAACAGGACTAACAAGTTTTGTAACACTGTTGAGGAACAAGGAAGAAATGGTCACGGTTCCTAGTGAGAGAGAATCCTAAGAGGTCTAAGAGGTAATGTGATTAATCATAAAGTGGCAAAGGTGTCCATTTGGGAACTTATAGTATAATATGATAAGGCCACTCACATCCAGTTCAAAGGTCTGCATGGCGGTCCGGTAACCTCCGGACACGGGCGTAAAGAGCCTCAGCACCTCCTTGATGACACAGTCCAGGTACTTGAGGCTGACGATGGTGTCCAGCCTCAGCTCGCCCTCGGGACAGAGGCAGCCGTTGTGGAGGAGGCCCCTGGCCCGCAGCTCCTCCCTCAGCCGCTCCAGGACGGCGGGGTGGCGGAGGAGCTGCATGATGAGGGAGGTGCTGGCGCTGGCCGTGGTGGCGAAGGCGGCGAAGATCAGCTCAATGGTGGATTCCTGGAGGGGAAAAGAGAGGTTAGGGGTGAATATGGAATAGAGGTGTAAAGGTTTGTCTTAACAGAGACTTAATTCAGCTGATTCACTCGTGATTCACAATTCAGGTCAACAACTTGATTCAGCACTTTTAGTCGAAATTGTACATCCATTAAATAAACACGAGACTATCCTCGTTCTTTGAAAAAAATCAGACAAGAGGATCACTTAAATATCATTAATTTATTTTAAAAATAAAACATGGATTAAACAGAGCAGAGCAAAGAAAGTACTGAAAAAAACTGTCAAAAACCAGTGTGTAACTTAATGAAACGTCTGTTGTTTTTAATTCCTGAAAAGTTTGAAGAGTTTTTGGAAATGTGAAGTCCACATCCAACAACAACATGGGGTGTGCCTTGCCAAGCCCATTATTAAGGTACAGTAGTGGAATAAATAACACAGGAAAGTCTGGGCTGCACGGCTCTCATTACAAACCTCTCATCTGCCATCATCTGCGTCAAAACACATCTCCCTGCCTCGTTCTGCACGTATGTGTGTATGTGTGTGTACATTATGTGCGTGTGCATGTGTGTGTATTATATATGCGTGCGTCAGAAAGCCACAGGAGGGTGCTTCGGCCCGGGCCTCAGCGACAGGGGCTCCCCAGTTCACTCTGTGTGTATTTATATGTGTGTGTGTGTATGTGTGTGTGTACAGGAGGCCTCTTTCAGACCCCTAGTGGGGGGAGTGTTGACTTATTTTTGGCCCTGGACTTAACCCAGAAACCACAGAGAGAGAGAGAGAGAGAGTAGAAGTAGAGTTGAGTTTCCACTGAATTCCTCAGAATTACTTTAATAGGTAAATAGAGGGTGTGCCTGTCCATGTGTCCATATGAGTGTGTGTGTGCTGTCTCCCTATATGCATGACTATAGCATTCCTGCGATCATATTTTGTACCCAGGTGTAGATGCTGATGTGTTGTTGCAGTATGTGCAATGCAAATTGTGGTGTGTGTGTGTGAGTGTGTGAGTGTGTGTGTGTGTTCATTTTCATATGCATGTGAGTCTACACGTGTCAGATTTTTTTATGCATGTCTGTGCATCTGTATGTGAGTGTGTTTTCCTCCTCGGTTATGCATTTCTGTGTGCATATATGTGTGTTTTCTTTGTTTCTGTTCCCATTCTTGAACGTGCGTGTGTGTGTGTGTGTGTGTGTGTGTGTGTGTGTGCATGTGTGTTACCTTCAGCTCCTGCATGGTGAGCTCGGTGCCGTTCTCTTTGGCGCTCTCCATCAGGACGTCCAGCGCATCACTGTAATCCTTCCCCTGTGAACACAGCGGCTTCTCCCTGATGGCCTTCTCTATGCCTTTCTGCAGGGTGTCTCGTGCACGGATCCCCTGCACACACACACACACACACACACAAATATTTACCAACTCATCCTAAAAGAGCGATCAGTTTTGGGGATACTGGCCCATTGATAAATGACCGTCAAGTGACAGACAAAAGTAGTGTTTTTTTTTCCTTTTTGAATGATAAAGATCATCGAAGAGACGTCAGGCCTCACCTTCCTGTAGCCGCTGAACGGCAGGTCGATGGGCAGGGTGAAAACGTTGTCGACAAAGTCCTGGAACGTGGAGAACAGATGCCTCATCTCCTCCTCGGACACCCTGAAGCCCAGCAGCACCCTGACAGCCATGGTGAACGACAACCGCTGGCTCTCCCTGCAGAAATGGGACACATAGAATGTTTTTTACTTGCAACAATGATGTCACTGCTGAAGATGTTTTTTATTGCCTGTGAAGACATTCCCACTCGCTATGAAGACGTTTCTGCAGCCTGTGATGAGGTTTCTTCTACCCCCAATGTTTCTACTCCCTGTGAAGATGTTTCTACCACCTGTGAAGATGTTTCTATTACCTGCAAAGACGTATCTACTACTCGTGAAGATATTTCTACTTCCTGTGAGGACGTTCCTACAACTTGTGAAGACATTTCTACTCCCTGTGAAGATGTTTCTACTACTTGTGAAGACAATTCTACTGTCTGTGATGTTTCTATTGCTTGACAAGATGTTTCCATTACTTGTGAATATGTTTCTACTCCCTGTAAAGACATTTCTACTGTCTGTGAAGATGTTTCCACTACCTGTGAAGATATTTCCACTTCATCTGAAGACGTTTCTACTACTCATAAAGACATTTCTACTGCCTCTTATGTTCCTATTGCCTGTGAAGATGTTTCTTTTGCCTGACAAGATGTTTCCATTACTTGTGAAGATGTTTCTACTCCCTGTAAAGACATTTCTACTGTCTGTGAAGATATTTCTACTTCATGTGAAGACATTTCTACTGTCTTTGATGACGTTCCTTGTTTCCACTCCCTGTTCCTTGTTTCCTTTGCCTGTGTTGATGTTTGTAATCCCAGGTGTAGATGGGGTCAGAAGCAGCTACCCTGAACACAAAGCATTGCTGTACCTGT
>OMLF01046361.1:3611-15183 GCA_900302615.1 Holocentrus rufus
TATATATATATATATATATATATATATATATATATATATATACACACACACACACACACATACTTCAATATGCATACATAATCACATATACTTAATTTCTTAATTTGCTTTTCCTTACACTTGCAGCGACGCCACGCAAGCAAAGGCGAGAAAGGACTACTTTTACGCGCGCCCAGCTCGACGTTTTGGAGGCGTTGTTCGCCAAAACTCGGTATCCGGATATATTCATGCGCGAAGAGGTGGCGCTGAAAATCAACCTCCCAGAGTCCCGTGTACAGGTGAGTTAACGAGAGCATTTTGGTATCTTCAGTAAACATCAGTGAGCATGTCAAACTGTTAGCCTACATATTTTATAAGTTAAAAGACTTCATCTGGGCTGTACCATCACATAATTTATTGTGAGAAACATAGGAAAAGCGGATACTGACCAATTAACATAATTCTTTGTCAAGTGTGAGCAAATATTGTGGGGATTAGCTAATGTAAAATTAACCTAGTTTAAGTGAACATAGGAGGTAAACATAACATCATATTTGTTTAATATATTTTACTTCCGTACTGAATAAAATGTTCATCTTTTATCTGAATTTAGTGAAGCCTAAGCAACTCGTTGTCCTTAAATCCTTGAAGTGGAAAAATTCTTCCAGTGGGGTGAGATAAGTCCACTTTCCGATGCAGATTCCTGTTTTGAGAAGTTTGACAATATCCTGAGACAAGGCATCAGTCCGCGGGTACATTAAAATGCCACTTTATTCCGGAAAAGTCTTGAAACAACTTGAGTTGCAGTGACATTATCTCATCCCACTGGCAGAGTGTTTAAGGGAAAAAAATAACCCTCAAAATATTAAAAAGGGATATTTGTCTTCAACTCCCATTTAAGATATTTGAGGCGCATCACAGGAAAACTGGAGCTATTATTTGAATAATTAGGGAATTTAGACAAGACTGCAGATTTCTAACGTACCAACGTGTGAATATCACAGGTCTGGTTTAAGAACCGAAGGGCAAAGTGTCGCCAGCAGCAGCAACAACAGCAGAACGGGGGCCAGAATAAGGTGCGACCTGCCAAAAAGAAAAGTTCCCCGACCAGAGAAGTGAGCTCAGAAAGCGGGGCCAGTGGCCAGTTCACACCCCCCACCAGCACCACCACAGTCCCCGCCATCTCAACCAGCACCGCCCCGGTGTCCATCTGGAGCCCGGCGTCCATCTCTCCGCTGTCAGACCCTCTCTCTACCTCTTCCTCCTGCATGCAGAGGTCCTATCCCATGACCTACACCCAAGCTTCGGGGTACAGCCAGGGCTACGCCGGCTCGACGTCCTACTTTAGCGGCATGGACTGCGGGTCTTACCTCACTCCCATGCACCACCAGTTGTCAGGCCCCGGCTCGACTCTCAGTCCGATGAGCACAAACGCGGTCACAAGCCATCTGAACCAGTCCCCGGCGTCCCTGTCCACCCAGGGCTACGGGACGTCCGGCCTGGGCTTCAACTCCACAGCAGACTGCTTGGATTATAAGGACCAAGCGGCTTCGTGGAAGCTGAACTTCAATGCCGATTGCTTGGATTATAAGGATCAAACTTCCTCGTGGAAATTCCAGGTCCTGTGAACAGAGCGAGCATCTGTCAAAAGTGCACAAACAGTGACGATACATCAAACACAGCGCTGCCATCCCTCAATAAAATACATGCGTAAAAGACTGGTTAATGTGTGCCGTCGTCGGCGAGGCAGGGCTCTCAGTGGCCTCGAGTTTTTTGGCATGATGGTGTTTGGTCCCCCTAGAGGAGAGGTTTAATTTATTTTAGCACTGGCAAAGAGATTTTTCCTTTTCATTCACAGGTTGTAGCCCCTCATCTATGTCTGTCAGTGTGTGCCTCTATGCGTAAACACCTGTTGGTTAATCTGAGGACACCTCAGAGTGGACTCTTAATGAAAAGTAGATCAAAGCCACGGAACTAATGTTTATCCAAGAACAAAACTGCTAGAGAAGCCAATCTTTTGGTAAAGTGCTTGGGATGGACAGACCTCCTTTAAGCTTCTTATACAACTTTGCCGACCTGCTGGCAGAGAGACACGTGATGAGGATGGTGTGTGGACATGGATGCACTACTTTATTTAAGAAAAAGTGTTTATAAGGAATCAATATGTAGTTTCTAAGAGACAATCAGTGTGTGTCTTATATAAATGGTACATATGTGTTTTTTATCTGTGCTAGCCTTCGAAACTGTGATCTGTTGTATTGTATGCAATTTGTGAGCCCCCTCGCATCAGACTCTCTGCTGTGATTTTAATAGATTTCTAACTTTTTTGAACAACAAAAGATGCTAATGGTTAAATTATTAGCATTACAAAGAGAGACAAGACGTTCCAAGCACATGGTAGTTATAATCAAGGGTTAGCCATACTGGAAAAGACTCTCGGCTGCTGAGAGCTCCACACTTGCTCCCCTCCATTGATCTCAACACACGGTGATTATGGATCCTCACTGGCTCCAAAGATGGTGTGACCCCACCGCTGAAAAGACATGAATAAAGGTCCTGTGAGCTTACCGCACTCATTCATCAAGAACCTAAATCTGTGTGTGAGTGAGTGTGTGCGTGCGTGTGTGTGTGTGAATGTGCAGAGGGGGGGCAGAAATTGGAAAATGAACAAAGTGACAGAACGGCAATGTGTGCAATATGGATGCTGGACACATTTCTCAGCCACAGTCCAAATTCACCCCATAATGTCGAGGCAAGAACAAGCGAATATGAAAATGGTAAACCAGGCTAGTTATTATTTTAATGTTTAAGAGGGGCTTATTTAGGCGGCAGAAATATTCTTTCAAAGGGGGAAAAATAGGCTATTCTACAAAGTTTGAAAAAAAAGTAGGAAAAAAAAGAATTTAAAAAAACGAAATCATTAGGCTATTTTTCCCCAAACGAAATAGAAATGCAAAACAAACAGGGTAAATATAATGACTCAATATTTTAGGGGTATTTGAGATTTGTGAATAGAAAATACATGAGAAAAAAAGAAGGAAAAATACGTTGAGTTTCATGGCAAAACGAATTTTCCAAATATTAAAGAGAGCATTTTTTTTCAGTCTGAGTGTTAACTGTGTGCTGATTAGCCTAATAATTGTCTCAGTGAATAATCATACTAACAGCTCTCAATGGCGACCCCACTCTGTGTCCCCATGCACCATTAGTTATTCCAAGAGGCGTTTGAAATGATTACATATATAAAGTGGAATTTCCAAATGAAGTCTATATAATCTGTTGTCTTGTAATTAGTTTTTATAAGCACTGCACATAGGCCTACCCAAGTCTGTTTCACCAATAGTGCATATAGACAGGCAGGCTGAGGAGGGTAAATCCAAACTAAAAAGAAAAATCTGTTGCATGAGAATAAGGTCTTTTAAGGGGAAAATAGATAAATTAATGCTTTTCTAAAAACCTAATTTTGTTGATATCGGTGGTTGTCTGCCTGATGATGATCATCGACTGGGGAGGTCACAGTTTATCCACTTTTTCTTTGCCACTGCATTACTGGCTATTCCCAAACGGTGGAATTAACTTTTTTCTTCTTCGTTTCCGGTAGTTTAATTCAAATAGTTTCAACAAAAGAGTGCGCGTTTTGAGAAAGCAGCGTTTAATCCTGGACTCCAAGAGATGTTAATCCCAATATTTTACCGGCGGGGGTTTCTTTGGGGCGCAGGGCAGCAGTGGTCCCATTCAAACCCCTCCACATGGATTTACAGGCTAGATCCCAAAATATGCACCCCAAGAAATCACTATGTAGGCCTACTATTTCATAAAAAAAAAAAAAAAAACTTTAAACCTCCCACTATTAGGTCAACAAACACTATTCAACACACATGGAAAAAACTTTCAATGGCACGTGCACCTTTCCGATGAACATATACAAACTAGCCTATATTAAATCTTTAGGTTAAATATCATAACAAAGCCATAAGTCTCTATAGGAATACAATAGTGATGCCATGGGGGAAAAATCCATCAAGAACGAAAGGCCACAAGAAAGTCAGTATTGAGACCTTAAATTCTTTTCTTAGGTATTTTGAGAATATTGTGGTGTTTTTGTTTCTTTTTTTTTGTTTGTTTGTTTTGTTTTGTTTTTTTGGTCGTGGACAGTGCAGGCCACCGTTTCTGCAAACATGAGTCTGGGTTTTGAATTATGGGCCTGGGTTAAAGATAAATAAGTAAATAAAAAATGAGAAAATAAGCTCAGGGGGATGGAGAGAGAAACTCGTTACAAAAAGAAAACTCACCATATTCCTACAATATTTGGACTCACAATGTTTCTGCTGAAGTTTTAGTGACCTTATCCTACTTTTTGGATTTCTGTCTTTATCTCATTTGGCATTAGGCTCCTGTAGCGGTTTCTGTGACAAAACCCTCTCACCTGGTAGCACAGCACACTTCTGTTGTGATATGCAGGCTGCTAAAATGTTATTTTGGGATTATAGTTTGGCCCTGTTTTTCGTTACGGGAATTATGACTCCACTGAAGCGCAATGGAAAGGTTATAGCCTCCAAAAATTAATATGAGCAGGAATGAGTTAAGGCTACTTTCAAGGAGGGTTTATTTTTCATTTCTGCGCCGTTATTGTCAAGTTGACTACAAGAGACAATAAAGTCAGACCGGCAATGGGATCTGTAATGAGTCGACATGGCTCTGCAGTGGGCTAATTGTTAGAAGTCCAACATTCAATTAGCATCCTTGACATTGCCAATAATCTCTCTTTCATTGGAGTCTCCACTAAAGGAGCACACTAATTAAAAGCGTTGCTTGAAATAATCGAAGCGTTAAAGAGAAGAGCGACTTTGATTCCACTCCTGCGTGGTCAGAAAATAGGTGTGTGTGTGTGTGTGTGTGTGTGTGTGTGTGTGTGTGTTTCAGGAGGTTGGATTCTGAAAGACCTTATTACACAACAGCTCATATCCATAACCTACATTTAAGGATGAATAGGAACAAACAGCCTACAGCTTATTCACTATTTCTTTTTTTTTCTGGCCCAACTTACAGCCTATATTCCTGTATTCTGTTATATATTGTGGCGCAGAAATACTCAAGAGCCAATAAAATATCGTGCATTAAGACCAGTTTAGCAGCGACGCAGGACACTGAAATAAAAAAATTAAAAAAGTACAACTAGGCGATAAACAATGAAACAATTGAACTTGGAAACAATAGCTTAAGCTGACAGGAACCTGAATATTCATGAGATGCGTCTCCACTCAATGTCAACAACTCTCCATCCAGACTGCTGAGAGAAAAAAAAAATGTTTCAGACTGCAGGGTCACTTTCCAACGTCCCGCTTTAGAGAGTGTCCTGTATTTCAAAGTTTTAGTCATAGCTGAGAACCGACATCGACAGCATCATCTCCACCACAAGACTTTATCATCTTTTACTGATTAAATCGGATTGATCAGAAAATATTCACTCTTGAATTTGTCATTAATGACAAGACAAAAGAAAAATAACTACAAAATATTTTAGAAAGATAAATATAGGCCTATATTACAGTATAACTGTAGGAATATGAGTGACATCATATAGGAGATAAAAACATACCATAAAGTTCAATAAGTTGACTAAAATCTTATCACTAGTACCACAGATACATTTGAAGTCTTTGCAGGAACACTATAATAGTTTCAGGTTGAACCTCTAATTTAAACAATACATTCGTCATATGATAGGTTTTATTCTTGTCGTTATGCGCCCAGTAGTTTCATGTCTTCAAAATGCACAAGTCACAGTGGGATTACACATACAAGCAGCCCTCGGAATACTTCATACATACAATGAGTTTTAATCAAGACCAAAGCAGTGCTAAGGAGCATATGGGGCCGACAGACGCTGCATTAATCCCTCTTGGTTTTTGTCTAACAACAGGCTATAAAGCGCCCCTTGTCTTGTCGCTGTCCAGTCAGTCACAAACGGAGCATCGGCAAAGTTGGGCAAACTATATGAAGACCACCAGTCAAAGTAATGGAGTTGAGATCCTGCAGGAGGAGAGAGAAGTTCTGCAGTGGGCTGGGGTCTTGGGATTAAACTGATACCAAAATGATATGAGAATAGACTGACGAAACGACAAGTTTTATAAAATTGTCTATATCACCCTGAAATACCATATTTTAGGATATAGAACAGAGTTGTAAAGCCTCCAGCTTTAGCCAAAAAAAAAAAAAAAAAATCCAAGTTAACGTCGCTGAATTCAGTGGAACTCAAACTTTATTCAGGTTATTAGCATATTAAAAGCATATGGATGGTGGTCAAAAAGTGAGTTTGCCGTCGCGAGAGAGAGAGAGAGAGAGAGAGAGAGAGAGAGAGAGAGAGAGAGAGAGAGAGAGTTCTCAAGAATGAGAACGAACGTGGGATAAATGTGTTGAAACTGCAACAAGTAACTCTTTAAAACCCTTTTAATTCAGACAAATTAGCATGTTGAGGATTGTTGGATTTGGATCTCACAACACGCCCGGTAGGCTGATTATTACCTTCATATACATAGATGTGTAGCTGTTGACATTATTGTACTTACAATAAAAATAAAAGCAGTAATAGCCTACTAATGATGTGGGAAAATGTGGCAACAGCAACAATAACAACAATATAAAATAAATAAATAAAAACTAAAACAAAAGATAATAATAATAATAGTAATATATAATAATAATGATAATAATAATAATAATAATAATAATAATTTTAAGTTAATCCAATAGTATCCCCTTGAAAGTGCTTATCCAGGCTTAGTAGACATTTTCAGAAATTATTTAAGTTTGTGACATCGTCAATGAATTTGATAATCTTGTCAAAGATTAAATTAAAAGGGTTTTGTATAGCCTACATAATAACAGATTTAGATGTTTTAAAAATGAAGTCTAAAGAGATTTGAAGTAAGCGCAGTAAAAAGCATGTTATTTTAATTTCTCAGACTGCTCACACAAATCCATGGATTTACAGAGATGCAAAACTGATAATGATACTAGCAGCTTGACTAGCTGGAGGTCTGATAAAGTGAAGGGCCACACATTCATTCTGCATCAGCAAGCAATGTTCAGCATAGGCCAACCCCCTAAATTTTGCATATAACCAAAATATTTCACTGCTCCATTAAAGTGACCTATGACTTATATATGCCTATTTATTATGATTCACATGGGAAAAACACACACGCATAAAAGTAATTTTTCATACTGCTTCAACTGTAAAGGACTGAGTTGTTTTTTTTTCCACACAGGATCTCCTCGCCTGCTGCAGAGTGCTCTCTGAAAAACAGTTCCACCAAATACGCCTAAACACTTGGCTTATAATGTTCGTAAGCCCTCATAGGACACAGAGGGCTTATCAGTTCATTAGCCACTTGATGGCCTATTTTAAGTTATAGTAACTGGGAGGAGGGGAATGGATGAGGACATGACCGTCCATTACAGAGTCACATTTTGTTAAGCTATTCAAAGGGGTGGAAAAAAAATCAAACCCATAAGAAGATTACCAGATCCCAGCATATGTTAAAAAAAATCATGTTATTACTATGCTTATGGGTCAAGTTAATACCTAGTTAGTTAAAGCTCACCTAGTTAGCACTAAACAGGCTGCCCATTTGAAAGGGAATTTTTGCCCAATCTAAGAAGTCACATATGTTATTCTGCTGGCTGAGAGCAATCCAGTCAGGATAAATCAACATGATCAACTCGATCCCAAAGCTTCAAACTATAAAGCTGTAATCTGCAGAGCCACACCGGTGTGGGCTGCTGCAGGCCCGGCTCCTTGGTCAAGAAGAAGGAGACTGACTCTGTGGACTCAAACATGTCTGCTAACAAAACAAAATGACAATTTATCTTAAATAGAGGTTTCATGACATAAATGCCCACCATCGCCCAGATAATAACAAAACATACAGCTGCAGTAATCTGTTCATCACCAATATCAAATAATCTCAAAACTAACTTAAAATTATATAAAATAATATTATTTTCAGTAATATACTTCCCACTTGTTTCTGATTATGAGATAGCATGGTGAATTCATGTTTGATAATGTTTATTAATATAGCCTAAATTGACCTTGTGCATAATAACATATAAAGGCTAAAATTCAGTGGTTTTCCACTTTAAGCTCGCAGGTCTTTAAAACTCCTTGGATTAAGTGGTGTGCTATATATTCCACAATAT
Organism: Holocentrus rufus; assembly: GCA_900302615.1. NCBI lineage: Eukaryota > Metazoa > Chordata > Actinopteri > Holocentriformes > Holocentridae > Holocentrus > Holocentrus rufus. The sequence continues at coordinate 11,796 of OMLF01046361.1, forward strand.
TCCTGGACTATTAATAAAAATCTCCTTAGGAGACAAATGGAAATACTTTTATGGTGGATTACCCATAGGGCTAATGGTGATGTCCTGGTGCCATGGTGAAGAGTAAAGTGCTCCAACATGAAGCTATAATCGCTCAATCAACAAATATTCCCATAACTGACGTCATGACTGAAGCCTCAAAGTCCTAGAGCTCAAACAGTTCAACCACTGGCCACCGCGTGATGAATGGAGCCATGCTATGACTTTGGAGAGCAAAGGTCAGTGGTTTCCTTCATACATACAACATGTAGGACTCTGGTTTAAGAAAAAAATTAGCCATATACAATCAGATAGTCCTTCTCCCAAATTTATAGGTAAGCCTACGCTTCTGCAACAAGTGCATTTGAAGCAAATAACAATTATCTGAAGCGGGCCCTGGCAACATTACACTGCGTCTTGTTTAATCTGAATGCCGTTCAATGGGATTTATGCTGTGTAATGGATTCTGCTCTACAGTACTTCAGAAAACTGTGGAACAAACAGACGACTTTATGACTGACAAAATATGCAAGATCTCAGCTAGTCAAAAAAAAAAAAAAAAAAAAAAGAAAGAAAACGTTCTCTATGCACCACTACACTCTTTCTCGTCTTGTTAGTTTCCCCATACAAATCTATTGGGGGAAAAAAGCTATACTTCCTGCTGAAGTGGCGCTTTACAACTTCAAATATGCTTGCGTGGCTTAGTCCATGCACTACATCAGGCCTGGGGTCACCCATGTGCTCTGCTCTGAGTCAGAGCACTGGGTGCAACCTAATCCCCACCTGAAATCCCACAGAGATGTTTTAAGATAAAACAGGGTCAAGTCCCTGAATGTAAGATATCAGCAATTTGTCAATGAGTTAGACACAATGCAATTTTATTACTGACATGTGACCAATATTTACCTGGCAAAAGTTTCCTTTGGCCAAACTGAAACTACATGAGAACTGACATTTGACATAATATGTAAGACACAAGATAATAAATACACATAATTAATCAGCTCAAATACATCTTTTGATCACAAATAGTCTACAGATTTAATGACTTCATGGTGAAGGAGCCGATTTCGCTCCATTGTCCCAGCATTCTCATCACCAACTATTGATCATAAAGAGCTATATCTCAAAACAGAAAAAGGTCAACAACATAATTTATTAATTTCATATTAATCCTTTGCCCCATGAAGTCAGAAATGTCAATGAATTGATTTATAAAGAAATAATTCACCATTACCAATAATTTACTAAAATACAATAATACAGTAGATCTTAGACATCAGCTTCTAACATATTTCTGCATCATGTGATTAGACAACATTAGCAGTACAGCTAAGGCCGTTCCTACTTGTGAAAGATCCATTTCTCTCCCCCTAACTGAGCCCATGAGACTCCTCATTATGACAATTAAACAGGTGCATGTGATGGGGCCTCACTGATAATTTACACCTTTCTAACAAACACTCTATCTCTTAATCTCCTGCAAACAAGATTCTCTGGTGAGACAGTAGACCTATACCAGGAACCAAAAATTAATTAGCTGCAACCAACAGATTATAGCTCAGAGACCCCCTCAGATGGACAGCAGTTAGTTCGACTACTATGCAGAGAGGCAGAGCAGGCAAATCAGCCCCGAGGCAGAATCTCCTCTTTTCTTATTTCAATATTTCATTGAGTGTTATACATCAATGAACTGTTTCAGGTTGTCATCGGGGCAGAAGCTAAGCCTTTTGAATTCACGGCCCGCAAATGTATGCCCTCATCCAACGTGCCCTGAATACATGAAAGCAGGCATCTTTATCACACAAGTTCTGCAGATACTTTAACTTCTGGAAACACTACATCTGTAAGACCGAGCCGCTTTCTACCAACGGCTGCAGCCATTTCACTTTTGGTTACAGCTAAATATATTCAATTAAATGTCTGAGAGGAGTGCCTGGGAGGATTTTTTTTAATCTCACTGATTGCAAAGATGGTCGTCAAATCCTAACTTTGTCAAGGTTTGAAATAGGTGCCAATTTAGTCTGAAATGATAAGGCATTGACAGGAGACAAAGGAGAGGCATGAAGTTCAAAACTAAAATAACTGATCTGCATTTGTCTCCACCGTCAGTACAGGGGACCTTGGCTAATTTAAATGTTTTTTTTTAAATTATTATCATTTCACAGGCTGGGAGTTCCAGCTGTCACCACACTGTCAGTCCCACCACGCTCAGTTTCAGCAGACTGGATTAAACTGAGTGAAGATAGCCTGCCCTCCTCCTATTAATAATGTCCCATTAATAGCGTCCACATCCAAAGCAGCACTTTTTACTCACTCTTGTTTGAAGTGTCCCTACACAGGGTGCAAGCAAAGTGATGGAAATCTCACGGTGAAGACTTCTGGTGTTTCTGCACTGGTGTGAGGTGCATTTGCAGGTACAATTTTATTCCATTTCTTACAGAGGAAGTTCAATGCAATCAATGACTAATTTAATTTCTGAGCAGCGATCATCATCTCCTGTTGCGTTTCTTTCTTCATTACAGTCATTTCATCCAGGATGAAAAGGCTCTCAACTATAACAGCCCTGAATTTGAAAAAGCCAGCGGTTTCAAAAAGCGTGAGAAGACCGTGGCACCTGGCTGTCACCAGATATGAACCTAGTTGAGTATTTGATGAAAATTATGGAGGAGCATGTGAGACGGCACAGTTCCCCACCATCACACACACACACACACACAAATGTGTGATTCGAGCAGCCTGAACGTGTTACAGCATGGAGTCCACCTGTAGAAAGGATTCTACAGTACTGTTTAACATCAACCTGATCCTCTACCGCAGTGGTGTTCAAAGTGGGGTCCTGGGGCTCTCAGGGGTCCTAGAGGGGCTTCCAAGGGGTCCTGAGCAAATTCACTAGAAGTGATTATGAAACAAAATAAAATGTAGGAGTGATTATTTTAACATTGTTTTAATTTCACCACTTTGAATCTATTTGTCAAGGTTCAAGTGTGCCATATAAACAGTTTAATACTTACTAGGGCAAAATCATTGCAAATGGGGATGGCTTATTGAAAGTCTACTTGGGGATACCACAACATGAAAAAGTTTGAAAACTCAAATCTCTAAGGGATTGGTGGATCAAAAACACGGCAGGAAATGCATCTCTGACTATCACAAATGCCCCAGAACATTTTGTAGAATAAAGACTTTGCATTTGGTGGGTTTATTTTTTTGTATCCTTGGGATATCAGGACAGGACATCTCACAAAAAAATCAACAACTCTGGTATTTTTTGTTTCAACTGACACATCAAAGAGATACAAACGCATAGACAACACGAAGGTGCATAAAACAACTTAATAAAAGGCCATCAAGAAGACCTCCCTGGAGT
>OMLF01046363.1:21367-39710 GCA_900302615.1 Holocentrus rufus
ACCAGCCGTCTTTGAAGCCAGGAGCCAATGGGAGTGCTAGCTGTGGCTCGTAATGTAAATCAATGAGACACACACACACACACACACACACACACACACACACTCACACACCTGTTTTCCTGGTAATCCAGGTATTCCATCTTTTCCAGGCACCCCATCTACTCCAGGGACCCCAGGTTTACCCCCTTCACCCTGTGCAGAGGGACAAACTTCAGAATGGGTCATTTCTGTTTAATCACAAGCATGCGCATCATATTTAGATCCAGGTCTTCTAAGAGAGTGTAAAAAAAATCATATCCTGTTAAATAATAGAAAAAATCTTGTACACTATTTTTTATTTCAGATCCCTAAAACATAGTGCATCTTATTCCATGGCATATGATTGATATTGTAGCACTGAGCCTCATTTTGGGCCACAGCGTAACAACTGCTGGATCAGTACTACATACTCACCGGCGGCCCTGACCGTCCCGAAGGGCCCTGTGGACCCTGAAGGGAGAAATAAATACAGAGGTATTAAGGAAAACAATAAGAATATATCATGGCATTGCCAATGAATTATAAAAGCAGTTTCTTTTCCCCAAAGAGAGTCTATGATTTATGGGTGCACTTACTATCGCTCCAGGAGGACCTGCTGGTCCTGGCAGTCCTGTGCTTCCCTGGGCACCAGGGGGACCCTGCAGACAGGAGAAAAAAAGCACACATGGGCCTACTGTAGATCTATGACATATGCTTTGTACACAAGCTGTGAATGGATCACAAGACAATGAAATATCAAGTAGAAACATCAAGTAAAAGATCCAAAATGCATCGCGCTGGTCTTACTCTACCTGCACACCGACCCCTGGCTCTCCTTGATTACCCTGTGAAAGACACATCCGCTTCAGGTCTATGGCCAGACAAATGGATTTCACTATTCAAAGTGTAAAGGTAATGCATTGAGATGATAAAAATGGAGCAAACTCACCTTCACACCTGGGGGACCTGGAGGCCCGTTGACACCAATGGGGCCCTGAAATCAAACCCAATATGATCAAAATATTAATTGAGGTTGTTGATTTTAATGATAGGGGAGCTGTGTTTGGTGTGTTGGCATGGTACTTACAGTTGGCCCTCTTATTCCAGGCTCCCCTGGGTTTCCCTAAAAGCAAAATACAAAGCATATGTGTTTTATATTCACATCACAGAAAACTTACCACAACTCTCTACACACAGCACACATGCCTAGTAAAACACACAAATGCATGGTAACATATTTACATATAAATATGTTTATATAAGTTATGCTCTAACAAAAAGTGCAACAAACAACATGTGCATGTAAACAAATATGTACTCTATATTTGACAATATGGAGTACAAGCTAGCATAAATAATATACAGCCATGTCAGTGATTGACATGGCTGGAAATTCAGACACCAACATACACACAAGCACACAAACACAAAAAACAAATTAATCACAGCAGGTGGTACAAAATATACACAGAGTAAGCACAACATAAAGAGGCGCTCACAAGATAAGCCCTGAAAAATCAATGCTTGGAGAGGGATAAGCGCACAACTGACAGCAGGTGCAGCCGCATGCACAATAAGCAGACTAAAGCAAATCGACAACACAGTAACTTTTTGGAATACACCCATTTAGTATTCCCTCCACTATTGTGTATATTTGATCCTTGCTAGCACTACAGCTCAAAATGCCAGCTGACTTTCCTTTCATCTTCTCCAACAAATCTGTGGTGTTTTACACATTAAAAATTCAACTCATCTTGAGTTTGACACGGATGCTTTGGGGACAGGTGGTCAGGATTAATATTTCATGAGGAACCTATCAGGTGCTGACTCTTATCCCAGACCCGGTCTCTCTGAGGGATGTTCCCAATACAAATGAATTAAGATTAAAGTGATGAAATATGCCTGGGAGGGAGATGGCTGTGTGTGCATTCTGATGCTAGGTTGATCTAGTTTCCTGCTGGTGAAGATAGATCAATTGAGCTAGCGCCTTGCTCTCTATGCTAAAGTGGAACGGCATCTCGTCAGCTTTGATCCATGCCTGCTTGCCCACTTGTACTCTCTACCACCAGGACAACTCCTCTCAAGCTCCTCCAGATCTCAAGCTTTGCAGCCAGCAGCAGAGAACCTACCGGTCTGCCCAGCACTCCTGGGAACCCAGGCAGGCCCTGGAGAGGATGAAAGAGACAGGGAGGTGGATGGCAGGAGGGTGGAGGGACAGGTGGGCGGGGAGGAGAGTTGGAAGGAGAGGGAACAAACAATATGGAAAAGGAAATGGACAGAAATAAGAGACACAAGAGGGAACAGATGAGAAGAGAAGAGAGAAGGAGACAGTGAGGTGTTAGTGGCAGAGCTGCAAAAGGTCTAAGGATCTATGTAGCCTCAGCCCAAGGAGGGGGAAAGAGAGCTCTGTCAGCTTAGTGCCTGCAGCCAAAACAATGTTTTACTCCGCAGCTCAAGCCTAAGGGAAGGCCCTCTTGCTGGTTTACTGGTTACTCACTGGTTGGCCTCGAGGACCAGACAGCCCTGATGGACCCTGCTCCGACATGCAGGGAAGGAGACAAAAAGCATGAAGAAGTTGCTCACCATCTCCCCCTTCTCCTCTTACATTTATTCTTATTCCCTCAAAAACAATCACTTCTCCCCTCCTGTGCAGGTGTGGATGACGCACATAATTTGACAAACATTATCTTTGGGTTTTTATTGAACACTGTGAAGGGTATAACAAGGGAAACGATGAAACCTCAGCGCGTCCTTTGCTGTCAACAGGAACCCTGCTGGTTGAATCTTTTCACAAAGGTAAGTAGGTGCAATATGATCGTACAAAGAATGCATACTCTCATATCTAAAAGGACCAATATAATAAAAGACTAATAAAATAATAACAATAAATAGTAATAAAATAAAAATAATATATAGTTACTAAGTATACTAAATAGCATGGTTGAAAAGTCACGACTACATTGTGCTATTTTTGAAAATTGAGAAAATATTTGCTCATAATATCATCATCTAAAGCAGTACAGTATAACTTGGACTGTTTCCAGCAGCCACTTACCGGTTTTCCATCCTGACCAGGTTTCCCTGGTTCTCCTGCTGTTCCCTGAAATAACAAGGCACACAGCGCTCTTTTCTTAAAATGTTTCAAATGCACATCATGTCTTGAGAAGCTGAGGAACACATAAAACAAGAAGGTTAAGTGACAATGCTTGTATCTAAACCAACGGGAGGGGAGTTATTGTCGGATTGAGCGAGTAACACCATATTCTACATCAGACTACAACAGAGCAGCTCACCTGCACGCCATCACGTCCTTTTTCTCCAGTCTCTCCCTTATCTCCTTTTTCCCCACGAGGCCCCAAAAAACCCTGTGTGACACATTCATATTGTCAGTTTGCACATGGAAAAAAAATCACCTTTTGATTTTACGCTATTTAGAAGTGAAATCTTACCCGGTCTCCCTTGAGTCCTTGTGCTCCTGGTGCACCAGGCTCTCCCTTCTGCCCAAGAGCTCCTGGAAGACCTCTGGCACCAGGGGCCCCGGTCAACACTGACTCAGCTGACGTTCCCTATATATACAGACAAATGCATTTGAACTTCATCGCTATGCTGTGTGTTTATTTAGAATCTGAAATCTCCAGTAACTACAAGCTGAAGAACTCACCTTTTGTCCTGGTGGACCAGGTGGCCCCATCAGCCCCACTTTGCCCTGAAAAACAGAAGCAACATTGAATTTATTGTGCACATGCACACATTAAACATGGATCAGATCAGAGCACAATGATGCATATGATCAATGTAAATAATGTCAGTGTAGAGTAACAACTCACCGAGTCTCCTTTGTCCCCCCTCTCTCCTCTCTCCCCCTGAAACATGCACCAACATGATGTTAGCAGAGTCATAGCCAATCTATGTGACATTATTCTCTCATTTACACCCAACTCTCTTCTTCTGCACCTTATCTCCTGGTCTTCCAGCCTCCCCTAGTTCCCCAGCTCTCCCAGGAACACCTGGTATTCCAGGCTTGCCTGGCTCTCCAGCCTGGCCTGGGGGTCCTTCTGGTCCTCGCTCAACAGTGGCTCTTCCTGGAGGCCCAGGTGGGCCTACGAGTCCCCGGTCCCCTGCTTCTCCCTTTGAACCCCTCTCCCCTGGAAAACCGCGGGCACCCTGGTGTTCAAAAAAGAATAGAGAGAAATTAAATATTATTTCTTCAGGTCCTGAATTATGTACTTGTGTAAGTGCAGAACTGAAATGTCCCCCTTTGGGCTTGCTGTGATCTCACTGGGGATCTAATTTCAGCATAAGTAACCAAGATGCCTTTCGTCACACTTACATCTGCCCCTGGTTGTCCTCTCTGTCCAGCTTCACCTCTTTCTCCTTTTTGACCTTTCTCTGCCTTCTGTTGTGGCGTTGCTTCGATATCCTTCTTGTCCACGACCGCCTTCAGATCAGACATCTACATGGAGGACAAAGAAGGCAACTGGTCAACAAGGACTTCATGACGTTTAGGTGAAGTTGCTGGTATGTTTTTTCCAGCACAGATTTCACTTCGGCAGATGGATAGCTCCATTGAAAAAGGAGTCTAACTTGTCAAAATTTAGGTAAAAAGAACTTTAATACAAAAATAGATTATAGTATTTTGTATTGTCCCAATTGATTATCTAACTATAAGAATTTGAATGTAACCCTGTATTTGCTGATAGTTCCCAAGTGAGGCATACAAAAAAAGTTGATATACTTATTTTTGATAAAAACATACAAATCCAATCTCAGGCTCACTGGAAGCTTATTGCTAAATACTAATTTAAATAGTATTAATTAGTTGCATCTCTGAATCTATATTCAACCCTATATGGCAAACAAGTCTTCCAACTTGCAATATATAAAACTTAATAAACAAAGTCATTACATAACCATCATTTTATGATTAAATATGACAGAATGTAAATTTGAAACTTTTCCAAATCATCAAAAACCCATGAACCTCAGATTTCATGGAATCATTAAACTGTAAATCATAATGAAGTGAAGTTGACAAACCCGAATCCCAAGACTGGCCAGAGCTTTCTCCACATCCTGATGAAAGAAAGACACAACAGTCAACAGTCCACAGGAGACCTCGACATACAAAGCTGATGGCTCACTTCAGGTTCATGACTGTCTTACCGCTGAGGTTCCAGGTTTGCCTGGTGCCCCGTCTTCTCCTGGGTCCCCCTGTCATTAACATGACACTGTCAGTGTGTCAGCACAAAACACACGGGACATTAATCGTATCACATTGTCACTATTTTGGGGGCATAGTGGAAGCTTCACTTACTGTTTCACCTTTAAGGCCAGGAGCGCCTCTCTCCCCCTGGACCAGAGCAAAGTCAGAAGGTCAGAGAACGGACTGACGGGCTACAAATCTGGAGCAAACTGAGATCAATAAAGACAACCATGATGACTTACTCTCACTCCCACGGCTCCTGGGATGCCGGGCACACCCTGAGGGGCAGAGGGGGGACAATGATTAAACACTGATAGATAAGACTATGGTACTGTACAGAGATTAATGTAGATAACACAGACATCATTGTTGTTTCATGTGTGTGGCGGTGCTGCTAGGAAAAACATCATGAACCCCCCCAAGAGCTGGATCAGGAGGAGAATAATTATTGCACAATGATTTAATCTGCACCTGTTTTTATTGACATGTCTCTCCAACGACTTTTCCCAAAGGACTATGCAAAAAAAAGGTCATTGGAAAAAAATAAATATGCAGAAGAATTGTATGTAGATCATGTTTTCCCTCTATAGCCCTTGGAGGTCCATAATATTTAGCACCACTGCCTGACAGAAAAAGCAATGATATTCGTGCAAGACAGTAACAGTATATTCCAGGGTTTTCAGTGTCTCAGACTTTGGGCCTCCGCTCAGACAAAGATTACAAATAGATGCCCCCTCCCTCCCCTTAGCTTAGCTCATTTCCTGGATGTCTATGGAATCATGTAGCTGCCATTTGATCCCATTGACATACAACAATTGAGCTGAAATGGCCTAATATTGCTCTTTGGCACAACTTCAAACTGTATGCCAAAAAATACAAAAGGGCTGACTCCAAAGGCATCTATTAGTGTTTCTGACTCCATAGAACGAGGAAAAACATAAAAATTCTACCCCTAAGCCCGTCTAATCATACCCCTATGTCTCCTTTTGATAACCAATAAAAAAAATCAGTTTATTCTAAATCCTTGAACATCTATTTCAGCATCTGATCATTTCATGAAACTATTTGCCACCCCCCTCAGAAGGGTCGGCTCCAATTTGAAAACCTCTGGTTTATGTAGTATCCATAAAAAAGATATGCAGCTAATTAAGCATTACATTTCCGCAATGTCATGTGTACTCACTGGGGTTCCTGGAGGTCCCTGTGGGCCGGGGATCTGTGCAGCCTCAACTCCCTTGACATACACTACCTGAGACAGAGAGAGAGGGGGGATGTGTGGATTTGTAATGTTGCCACTAAGTGTTACCCAACTTGTCCAGTTATCAAACTCATTCGTATTCAAATACTTCTACTCTTTTGTATCTGGCCTTACCTGTCCCGGAGGACCGATGCTGCCAGGTACTCCTGGGGTTCCTGGGGGGCCAAGGGGCCCCGTAGGCCCGACAAGGCCACGGTCTCCTTTCAGCCCATCACGACCCTGGGAGACGCACCAGACAACACTCCTCAGACTCACTCTTCACAGCGCTGCTTACCTCTGCGTTCTAGTCAGGGCTCGACTATGAAATCAAAGCAGGTGGCCGCTGCCTCCTTTCCACTGATGTTGCAGAGATAATTAATATGAATTTGCACATGAAACCAGCACCCTGACATTTGGAGCCCCTCTGGATCCCTCTCAGAAGTGGCTCCCCCTTAAAGGCTAAGCTTGATCATTAGAGGCTAGTGAATTTATATAGCTGCTTCTCAGAGGGCTATTGATTCAGCAGTGTGTGTGAGTGTGATGGTAATGTCAATGTCAGAGCAAAGTACGGTGAATAAGTGCACACTTGAGGAGGAAATTGATGAGGAGAAAAGAAAGGAGGAAGGCAAATGTGTTGTACACAAGAGTCGAGAAAGGTGGGATCAATACAGGAAGGGGCAAAGGAGGAAAGATGGGAGGGTTGACACAGAGAGGATCAGTACAGACACATAAGAAACAACATCAGAGGAAGAATAATGATTTAGAAAACATCTGATAAAACTGACGTCTCTTCCAGATGTTCCGGGTTCTCCTTTGTCACCCTGTAAATAAAAGACAACAGTGTGAGGTTCAAAAAGAAACAAGGAAGAAAAAAAGTACAGTACAGTAGGTTCACTTGGCTCATTGCTGTGGTCTTACTTAACTAAAACCTTTTTAGTCAACTAGTTTTTGTTTTACAATCTTGTATAACATATTGCCTGTAAAATTGTAAGTGCATTTCTGGCACTGCAACAATATTCACAACTATCCACCAGTTTTTAATAGATGCTACAGCATAATAGGCCACTTTGCATGACAGCGATGATTTGAGGACACCGAAGCCGGAGAACCAATGTCACAGAGATAACTACTGAATTAGAGAACAAAATTGATTCGTTTTGATTTGATTTGATTCAACTGAGTATTTGATTAATAATTAAAAATTGCCCACTGGGCTGCAATTACACTGGCCGAGAGGGTACTTCTCTCTCTCTGTGATCTCTCCCAAGTATCTTCCATTTTTCCCAGTATTGGCTTCTGATTTTTTTTTTTTCCCGCTGTGAGGGTTCAGGTCACAGGGTCTTGTTTTGTTTTCCATAAACTGTGGGCCTGTAAACCCCTCTGAGACTGTAGCAGTGTTATTAATTAAAGGCTCTAATTTTACTTGAACTTGAACTTCAAAATCTTATTAGCGGTCAACTAAAGATGACAAAGAGTCCTAAAACAAGCCATGACTAACACTCTTAACCATCTTGCGGTGCCGGATAATTTTAGTAACTGACTAAAAGATGCAAACCTTTCTCCCATCTTCACCTGGCACACCATCCTCCCCCTGCGAAACAAAACAAAGTGTTTTTCTAAAACAGTAATAGACTGAATAATAGCCAACCTCCTGTAGGAGAGCTCGGATAATACAATGCTGCCACTTTAGGTAATTATGTCATTAGTGAGTCACTTCAGGCTGTCATTATGCATCAGACCCTGAAATGAATACCTGCATTGCTTTTGATCAGTAAATGTCACTCACAGGAAACACTGTTAATCAAACGGACGTTACAGTGAAAAGAGAGAGACAAATTGAGACACACACCGAAAGAAAAACCCCTGTTAGTCCTGGCAAGATTCACTGAACACAATCAATATCAATATGTCTTTCATTCAAATCACTGATAAAATGTGCGAAGGCAATTGGTTGCATTCATAAAGCATATCAGCTGAGGATAGAGATAATGAGTCACCATTTTGCCAGGAGGCCCAGGTTTGCCATCTTCTCCTGCTTTCCCCTAAAACATAACAGCAACACGGATGAGACACACAAAGAAATCCATATTCTATAAAACAGATTGAGATAGGACAATGAATACATGTGTGTGTGTGTGTGTGTGTGTGTGTGTGTGTGTGTGTGTACTAACAGGTATGCCAGAATTGCCCGGTGGCCCGATGGGGCCTGGGGGACCCTGTTCGCCTCTCAGTCCTGGTAAACCCTGGTGAAACACACCAAAAGACATCAGAGTGAAAACTTGAATCTCACTTTTTGTTGGACTGAGTTACTTAGCAGCAGGTGAGCTCAATCTGATTTACTGCAGATAGTGATGTTTGTAGAGAACTGTGGTTAAAATAAGACATTTAAAGAAAAACTTCAGCAGCATTCAACTGCAGTAGGATTTAAAATTGGTGAGCATGTTCTAACAAAATCAAAAATGGAAAGTGCATCAACAAAGAAATGTGGTCAGATCTGTCTCCAGATCTTGATCCTGACAGGAAAAAACAGATCTCAAAAATGCCTCTTTTTATTTTTTCCCCTGGGTGTTGAGCAGCAGCTGCAGAGCTGTTAAGTATCCGCTCTTCAAAATAAGATTCAGACTCTTTACCCAAACTGTCATTTGCACAGTTGAGTGGAATTTTAGAATGACTTCACCGTGAGCATTTCTTATTTGAATTTTCTTTACAAATGAAACTGTACAATTTGCTTAACTCTTGAAGGCACTGTGAGCTGAGAATTTCCAGCACTGGCACTGACTTTCATAACATTTCAGCTTCCACACAGATTTCCTGCATAAATGACAGCAGATATTATATTCTCTAAGTGTCTAGTCAATGCTCCAGCTATAAAATATAGAAACAGACACAGAAATAGACACAGGCTTTTATTTTAAGCCATGGTCACAAAAGAAGCAGGTCTATCAAGCAAATTTAAGACCATCTGAGGGTCTGAACCCATCTTTAATAACAGCAGGTTTATGCAACTAGCCCCAGGAGGAGGGAAACCAGAACTGCAGCAGCTCCACAGTGCCCTCTGCACAGCATGCACAGTAACTACACAAAGACATAATTTGGTAGATAATTACCTGCTGGGTACCTATAACCTTGCATTATGTGATCAGAGCACAAAATAATAGTTTTAAACAACAGATATAAAATCTGATAAAGTCATGAATTATTGATATAATATTTGGAACATTTCCAATCCAACTGTATGACCAGCTGTGCAACCGCACAAACAGGGCCATTCAACTTCAACTGAAATTTGAGGAGCCTAAATCATAAAAAGTGGTTAAGCACTTACTGTAGTTAAGAAGAGCAAATATCAAGTGAATTAGAATTTAATTAGGAATAAAAACAACTACAGAGTCATATAACACCAAAAACAACAGTGCAACTGTTGTTCTGCATGCAGAGGCTTGTTCTCTAATGGTTAACACCCAAAGCTAAAACTATGTTATACTGATGAGTTACACAAAAAATAAATAAATAAATGATGTGATGATTAGCTACAATCAGTCAGGTGTATCAAGTAGGGATGTGGAGCTATTTTGATGCAGTAATCACAAATGAGATGTCTTGTTGCTCATAATTTCACAAGCTCTCCATAGAAATTATACTATTTACCATTACTAGGCAGATTTATCTCTCAGAAATAACAACAGTTCTACACATTTCCATTATGTTGTCCTATGAACATTTATTTTTGCCTGCTACATGTATAGAGTACAGCCTTGTGTTCCTACAGCTATCAGTACTTTTTGTGTGCAGCACTATAGATACTGCAGCTTGAATAAATACTGCTATTTTGCATTCAAGGACTTTCATTATTGTATATTTTCTATGAAAATAAAATTATTCGCAAATGCATTTCAAGTTATTACAATGATCACATACAACTTTGTTAAAAAAGTGATGAGAAAACCTATTATTTTCCACTTTGAAATGATTACTGCTGCTGATAGTTGATTCCCCTTATAGATGGGTAATCATGTCAGATTACATGTTTTGAATAATCACAGCCACACTAAAGCAGGGATACTCACATCTCTGCCTGGATCTCCCTGTTTTCCAGGGTCTCCCTATAACAAAAACACAAAACACACATGTATTTGTAACAGCCATAATTACACGTTCAACATGCAGCGTGTTTCTGTAGTTTGGTAGAAAGAAAGCAGTACCCTCTGACCCGGTGATCCTGGTGCACCCGGTTTACCATCAAGGCCAGCACGTCCATCTAACCCGGACGCTCCCCGTTCTCCCTGATCAGACAGAGGTATTCCAGTCAGAAGAAGACCTGGGAAAACTGGGAGACTACATTACAGCCTGAAATGGCATGAGAACAGTTCAAGCGGTTCAGTTCAACTGTTTGCGCTGACGTTGTCTGCCAGCCCCACTGCACTTCATCCCACTGGGAATCTGCAGGATGGAAAAACAGAATCCGGTGGAATGAAGGACAGTGGAACCTGCCAGTCACCAGAAAAGGAAAAAGCTGCAGATTCTTTTAGATATTTTTTTTTTCAATGTTGGTATATTGGTATTTAATTGGTGAATTACTTGGTAACTAGGTGGGAATTTGAGGGCACAGTGATACAATGCAAACCTTCTCTCCTGGGGCTCCTCTCTCTCCTGTGTCACCCTGTAAAGATCAAGTGAACATGATGTGAGATGCAATTAAAATAATAATTCAGATAACAGAGAATCAAGACAGAATTGTTTAGTAAAGATGTGCAGCAAACTTACTCTTGGCCCTTGAAGTCCCCGTTGTCCCTCAGCACCCTTTACAGACAGCAGGGAAAGAACAAGAAATCAAAAGACATCACCAGTCACGCATATGGAGAGAAGGGTCAGTGTACATACAGGGGTGCATAGGCAGTGACCTGTGAGATGCTCAGGGATCAGGTTATAAATTTTAACGCACTCGTAGTCCTGCAGGACCAGGAGCCCCGGCCTCGCCCTTCTGACCCTTGCTGCCATGCTCTCCGGGGTCGCCGGCGTCGCCCTGGGAACCAAAGTGATGTCAGACTTCATGTGACATATTCAGCACCGGTCTCTGATGATCATGTTAACATTTTAGGATGTTTATGTAATACATCTTAAAGAAATGCAATGACAAGAGAGGACACCTCATGCATAAGAAGAACAGTGGAGTGACAGTTGTCTCAACGGATCATAGGATTAAGTAGAAAAATCTCTCTTTTTTTATTTGGGGTGAACTGTTCCTTTAATAGATGAACACATATACCCATTCCAACTTAAAGCCCACAAAGACATCCAGGGGAACAGCACATACCTTCTCCCCTCTTTCTCCTTTCAGCTGGGGCTGGATGTCAGCCTGAGGAGAGGAGAGCAGTGGATTAGTCAGTTTACAGTTTCTGCTCCTGCTGTGTTGTCTGAATGAAGGAAAACATGATCCAAGGGACTTCAACATAGTTTAAAAACCTTTAATTCTATTCGGCTATTCATTATCATAAGTTAAAAACTGCACCAAACACATTTGGATCCCGTGGATTACTTGTTTATCTGGAACTACAAGGCCTTTTTTGCCCTACTCTTACAGAGGGTTTTCAGTCTTCTGTTTCTAGTGATTCTAGGAGGTATATTGAATGGCACAGCTTGAATCTAAGTGCTGCTAACTGTAGTTTACCTTGAACAAAAGAGGTTATTAAAAGGCTTATTGTTCAGGCAAATGATTATTAAACAAATTATGCAGCTCACTTACAAACTTCCCTGGTGGTCCTGGTGGACCTTGAGCTCCCTTGAAAAAAAAGAGTAAAGCAAAATGTGAATCCATAAACAACAGATACAAAGTTTCATAAGCACTTTGTAAACAGAAAATAGCCGACAAACCTGCTCTCCTTTATCTCCCCTTGGTCCGACGGGTCCAGGGCTGCCCTATGATCGACCACAGATCAATAAAAATGCAGAGCAGTCGACCTTCTTCACAGTTTCAACTCCCGCTGCCACGGTTAAACCACTACACCAGCATATCGAAAAGCTGTCCGTATGATGATAAATAAAGGTGTGTCTCACATTTCGGCCATGCTCTCCTGGGTCTCCCGCATCTCCTTTCTCCCCTGGTCGCCCTGGCTGACCCGACAATCCCTGTAGGAAGTCAATACAAATGTCCCCTTACTAACTATAGCACTTACTTACTGAATGTCTCTTTTCCATTGATGTGAAAACACAGCGACCAGACTCGAAGAGACAAAGGAACTTAAATTATAAAGATTTAATAATCTGAATCATTTTAAATTTGGGTGTAAAGATGCATCACCAACACTTGTCCTACCCTCAAGCCTCTTTCTCCTGTCTTCCCTGGTAGACCAGACTCCCCCTGGTGGGGCAACAAGATTAAAACAGAAAGCAAAAATTTCGACATGAAGACAATGGCAGTTAGACCTATCCAATAATGATCATAAATGTATTTTTTTTCTGTGATGAAAGTGACACTGACATCTTCTAATGGAGCAAAATAATTAGAGATGAAGACTGCAATTGGTGGACAGGCATTGAAAGAGTAAAAGATAAAGAGACAAATCCTTACGGGAGTTCCTTCATCGCCCTTGTCTCCTTTCTCTCCCTGTAAGAAATAAATTAAATCAAATCATTCCTTCACTTCACAGGGAGGGAAGCTTGTTGACATTTAAGTTTGTAACAGTAAATCGAACACATCAGCAGAGTAGAGGGTCCGTTGTAAAACATACACAGAAACAAGAAATTGTGAGGAAACATGCAGTTGTAGCAGCAGTCAATACAGAAAATGTATTAGTTTTTACCTCTAAAGTGGCATCATTGGAGCAAAATGCATTGTGGGAATAGTAGAAGAAGGTTTAGGCAGGTTAGAGCTTTAAACACACTGATTGTAACATGCATGCTGTAACAGATATGGCTGCATTGTTAGTTTCCTAACAGATTAAAAGTAAGTTTTAGCACTTGAAGCTTTGTACTACATAGTGAATGTAGTGAATACCAACAAGCTCCTGATCAAGGTCATGAAACAAGATGCAGAGAGAAAAAAACCCACAGCTGCAGCGGGTCTGATATTTACAGGATCTCTCTGTTATTTGATGTGGGTCAAGTCTGTTATTTCACTGTTTAGATGAGTGTACTTTGTATAGTCACGAGATGAAAGTAGCCACATCCTGTACACAACACCAACCTGTTTGCCAGGCAGACCGTTCTTTCCGGGGAGCCCTGGCCGCCCGTTCTCCGCCCTCTCTCCTGGCTCACCGGGGTCGCCCTGAAGCACACCAACAATTTTATACAACCAGTCTTGGCACTTTTGCCTGAAATAGGTTGAGCGCTTAAGCAATAACCAAAGGCATGGTCAGTGTGTGTGTGATAAAATGTAAAATGTACTGAAAGGCTAAATAAGCCACAGCAGGCCTTTCACCTTGGCACCGGGCCGTCCACTGATGCCAGCGATTCCCTGGAGGAAGAAGCACATGTTTATGTATTTTCTCAGTGCCAGTTTGGGTGGTTTTAGGGCATGACCTACACTGACAGCTGGCACAAAGGAATGCTTCATGAATAACAGATGCTATTATAAAGAATATATCAAAGCGGTTGTAAACATTATGAGGATGCAATTTGTTGTTGTGATAAGGAGCGGGGTGTTTATGGTGACCTGAGTCGTGACTTACCCGATCCCCCTGCTCTCCTTTGGGTCCGGGCTGGCCTGGGGCTCCTGCACCCGGTGACCCCTGAGAGAACGAGACAGTGCGACAGATAGAAAGGAAAAGAAAGAAAAAACAAAGTAACAATGTAAGCCATATGCCAGACACATGCCAGACTGTTTAAATACATGCATTAATAAACCCACGCAAAATCATTTTTCAAGAGGACAAACTCACTCTTTCCCCTTTCTGTGCCGGCTCTCCCTTGTCTCCCCTCGGTCCCTCGGGGCCGGGCAGGCCTCGCTCTCCCTGCGCGAGACGAGAAGAAGAGAAGAGAGCCATCAAAGTGAAGGATGGCGGTGTCAGCGCACAGTGAATGGTGAACTCTATCTAACATGATAGGTTGTATGAAAAGTGAAATGGACAACCTACCTGGTCCCCTTTCTTCCCCGGAAGACCTGGACCCTGCTTTGTTGAATAATACAGAACCATCATCACTTTGTCACGGACATAAAGTACAAATCCAAGAAGAAAGAGCAGATTAATGACTGTATCACATGAAATGTTTTTATCCAGTAACTCACGCTTCGACCAGGCTCTCCTCGTGCACCCTCGTTTCCCTGGAAACAGACAGCTTCAGTTGTTCATTTATCATTGTTTGGGAATTTGTCACATCGCATTATGAAACATTCTGCGACGGAAACACGTTCATATTGACCCGCTGCTTGTCAGATGATTACACTCTGATTGAATCAATCTCACCTTTTCTCCTGGTGGTCCACTAGGCCCTGGTAAACCCTGCCGACAGTGGAAAGAGTAATCTGTGAGGTGATCTATGCATCGACAATGAGCAGATCATACTGCTAATACTGAAATAATAACAGACAAAATGATGGACTGATGTGATTAGTCAATACGACATGGAGGTCTGCCACTCACCCTCAACCCCGGCGTGCCTGGTGTGCCTGGTCTCCCTGAATCCCCCTAAGAGACACAGCATTACTCAGAAAACAAATTCATTTGTAAAAACAGAATATATAAACTGTTGAACCCATGTAAAGTATCTCACTTTCTCTCCAGTTTCACCACTCGGCCCCCTCTCCCCCTGTAAAAAGACACAGGTTCAGATTTATTTTGTTGTGAGGGTGATTTACGCATTATTTTGCAAACCAGTTTCTTGAGCAAAGGGTGCACAGTTTTTGTTTTAATCACTAAGAAATTTCTGAAAATGAAATGAGGAAGCAAACACGGCCTGAAAAAGAGCACTGCATACACAAACAGCCCCCCTGCATCACCAACTGCCTGCGCAAAGGATAACCTACCAAAGCTGGCACACTTGTGCCCTAAAGCAGCTTTTATGACTGGGGAATTCTCTGGTCTGATTTGAGATTCTGTGACAGAAAACCTTCGTCGTTGCTTTCCTGACCTGCGGGCAGTGATGCCCATATTTTGCAGAAAATGGCTTGAGGCCATTCTGACTGCCCAAACACATCTGGTCTTTAGGTGACCTTCCAAAGGATCTTAGTATTAGTGGGTGTTATCTCAATATGCATGGTGTCACCTATAAATAACTATTATGACGTACATATGACGTAAATACAAACCATACTGGATGCAAGCTGAGTGGTCAACCAGCTGATTGGGGATGATTTCCATTCATTGCACACATTTAGTAAATAATATGGCACTTGTTTATGCTGCTGATTAGAGCCCAACTGATAAATCAGCTTGGCCAATATTGTCAGGTGATATTGGCTCATCATAGATATATAGGCGTTGGCGTATATGTTGGCCGATATGGAAAAAGTAAGAGTCCATATTGCAGTAAAAAGCACTTGAGATATTTTAATAACAGTTTGTCCAGCAGACTCAGTTGTTGACAATACTTTCTATTTATAGCACATGAGTTGGCAGAGTAGCGCATCACAGTTGAGCAGATGGTAGAGTGCATTATGGTTAAGAAGTTTATTGTTCAACTGTGAAATATCATCTCTCTGGTTCACATCTTTATTACAACTATATGACAACCAAATTTGTCACTTGCTTGCTATAAATGCTCATTTTATGTGCATAAAAATATCAGCAAATATATTGTTATCGGAAGTTTTTTTACTCCCAAATATTGATACTGGTATCAGCCCCAGTAGTCAGGTATCAGTCAGGCTCCAAAGCCTTTTATACTATTCTAAATCTACACCAAACACACACAGACACACACACACACACACACACACAAACACACACACCTTACTCAGAGTCTGATTCACACCGCTACTAATGTGACTCACCCTGTCTCCCTGTGATCCAGCCTCGCCCGGCTGTCCTCGGTCGCCCTATCAGGATACAGACGGTGAGAGAGGTCAACCTGCTGTTCACACCCTGCCAAGGATGTGATTTAGTTCTGTCTTACCTTGCTGCCAATTTCCCCCGGAGGCCCACGTGGACCCTGCAAAACAAAAGCAGGCCACACTCTGAATTTATTGCAGTTCTATGTTGCAAAAACCTAATTCACATTCACGGCATCTTAATCCATCTTCACACATGGAGTCTGACCTACCCTGTCCCCAGGCTCTCCAGGCCTGCCAGGAAGTCCCGGCGATGCTTCGCCTCTCTCACCCTGAAAAATAACAAGTAATTTCTCTCAGATATGCACCACTCATGCACAACATCCAAGCAACACACACACACACACACACACATACCTGTACACTACACATATGTGTGTGTGTGTGTGTGTGTGTGTGTGTGTGTGTGTGTAAGAGCACTGATCATCCCTCCCACACCAAATCTGCACCTACCTTGTCTCCCCTGGTGCCCGGCAGTCCTGTGAGCCCTCTGAGACCCTGAGGCCCTGAAGTTCCTGGAGTGCCCTGATAATAAAAATATATTTGTAAAACGCAAATGTAAAACACACACACACACACGCTCACACAGAGGCACAAACACACAGTGCATGGGCAAAACACTGGTGTCAGCACATTGCCAGTGATTGACAGGGCTTACTGGGGAGCCCTTGTCGCCCTTCACGGCCACCCCGCTGCCGACTCCTGGAGGTCCCTGTCAGCACAGAGAGATAAGAGCTGAGAATTATTATGCTTGCCTATTCCTCGGGACATTTCTGCAGAGAGAGGACAAGCTGGTGATGATGTGACTCACCCTTTCTCCTGTGCTGCCCTTGTCTCCCTGCAGAAAGCGAGGAGAGAGAGAGAGAGAGAGAGAGAGAGAAACAGTTCTTGTTATGAAAAAATTTGATAACCTTATCCAAGAAGCAGAGATGGTTCTTCTTTACAGATATGAAAATACACACAGGTATGTACTGTAAATATTAACACTGATATACTGCTAGTCCTCTTACAGACACACAAGCTTCCTCGTCACGGTTTCATCCCCTAACAAAAGATCCTGCTGGTTAAAGAAACAAACCAGAAGGCAGGATCAGACAGAAAACTGAATAATAGAAAATGGTAATCAAAGTTTATTCACAGAAAAGCCTTAAAGGAACAATTTTAAGTGATTTATCTTAATTTTAAACTTAGCTTGCTTTCTGTTTGCTTTCAACCCATTATTGGAAACTAGCACTAGCTATAATCTTCACATGCAGAACATCAGCAACATGCATTGGTGTAAACCAGCAGCATGTTGTTATGTAAATCTGCACTGTCCCTATTCAAATAAACTAATACATGAAACAAACATACAAAAGCAGTGAAACCAGTGTTTTATTTATTAGAAGTTGAAGGTGACAGGGATGAAAAATTGCAGTTAACTGGCTTCATGTGAGTTCTCAGTCAAACTCTGTTCATACAAACAGCTGTACAGACAATACTGAGAACTTCAGTGTCTAAGATCTTAATAGCCAAAACAGCAAAGTCTAGTTATTTGGATCCACTCGACAGACTCTGAATTCACGATTATAAACCATGATGTCTCACAGCTGATATCTATTTAGTGTGACATAAAACATAACCTCAAAAAAATGCTTGAGCTGCCTTTGAATATGTTGGTGGCTCAATGCTACCACCATGTGTCCGGTCTTACAGTAACAGCAGGTGTTGCAGTCTAAAGACTCCAAAGAGCTCACTAGAAAAAAAGAATCATTATAATAAGGATTTTTTCTTTCTTTTTTCCTTTTTTTGCAAACACTAGCTAAATGAGAAAATGAATTTGGGTGGTGGATGTCCATTCTCATCATAGAGGCCAATGTCCCATTCATTATCACGCCAGCTGGGGGCCGTAACCTCAATT